>KE509475.1:24895-37001 GCA_000441515.1 Elaeis oleifera | reverse complement strand
ACCATTATATCTCACCTGTATGCCATACCAGTATCTCCACACTCTTTGGTTATGAGGACAACCAACCCATATGGCACACAACGACCTATGCTCGATAAACGTTGTCATCCTTAGTAACAACGTATCATTTGGTCGCAAACATGTTTAAGGACTAAGCGACAAATCCTCCTTTGTCGAGTCTAAATAGTCCTAAGGACTTCACCACAACACAGGAGTTCATTAGAAGATAAAATATTTATGATGAAAAATATCAAATAACTTTATTATTATAATTCATGTACTAATACAAAGGAGCACAACCGTCAACAGGCTGACGATTGGCTTTGGGACACTATTCCCAACAATGCACTCTGCTCAGCTCATCCACGGATGAGAAGTGCATGTTGGAGACCATGGAGACGCATTCTGCTCAGCTCATTTGTGGACGAGGAGCGCAAATTGGAGACTGTTTAGAGATGCATTCCACTTAACCCATCCGCAGACAAGAAGCATGCATTTGAGGCTATGGAGATGCATTCCACTCAGCTCGTTTGTGGATGAGGAGTGTATGTTGAAGACCGTGGAGATGCAGTCCGCTCAACTCATCCATGGTGAAGAGCACATGTTGGAGACCGTGGAGATGCGTTCCACTCAACTCATCCATAGACAAGGAGGATGCGTTGGAGATCCCATGGAGATGCATTCCACTCAGCTCATCCACAGACAAGGAGCATGCATTGGAGATCATGGGGATGCATTCTGTTCAACTCATCCGTGGATGAGAAGCATGCGTTGGAGACTATGGAGATGCATTCTGCTCCGCTCATCATGGATGAGGAGTATGCGTTATTTTAGAAAAGACATGCAAATCTACAAAATATTTCTTTATTATTTAGTTTAGTAAAAATTACAAATCTAGGATGATAAATATGTAAATTGTCGAAGTTTCAGGTTCTAAAAATTGGAGTTCCATCCAGTCGATGAAGGCGATAAACTCTTAGTCAAACCACTTCATCAATATGGTAGAGGCCCTCCCAGTTCGATGCCATTTCTTTGATCACTCAGTCAGGCATGAAACTTCGGCCCTACGAAGAATAAGTTCTCTAGCTTAAAAGGCTTTTTCCTAGACTCTTGAGTTGTAGTACTAGACTATTCTCTATTGGTAGTTGGCCATTCAAATCCGTACTCATTCCCAAATTTCTTCTAATAGGTCCAGGTTCACCCTCAGCCCAATGGAATTGCTATCTTCATCAAATTCTTCTACTCATAGCATGGGTAAACCGATCTCAAGAGATATGACAGCTTCAGTCTCGAAAGCCAGTTTGGAGGGGGTCTCTCCAGTTGCAACTCACTGAGTCGTGCGATACTCTTTGACCCATAATCCTTTAGCTTGGCTCAGGTAGGCCTTAAGTCCATATAGCAAGGTCCTATTCATTACCTCAACCTCGCCATCGCTTTGGGGATGAGCTACCGAAGTCAACCTATGAAAGATGTCCAGCTCTTTACATGTTGTGCAAGATCCGGTACCACAAGGTGCAGTAGGAAGAAAGAAGAAATAAAACAAGAAACACAAAATAAATACATGGATCGGCCTCAAGCCTACCTCCATGGGGCATGCAAGCTTCACTATAAGAGAATAAAATAAAATCAATACAAGAGAAACTCACCACTCAACCCTTGTACAAGAGTTTCTCAACAAAAAATCCCAAAACCTCACAAAATGTTGGAATTTGACGTTTGGGCATGCATATGTGTTTCAAAACTTTATTTCTAAATATCATAGTAGAATATAAGACTAAAATACTTTTAATCAAAATTATGCATACATAAAAATATAAAACCACAAGAATCTAGTTCATGTGCTGAAATTAACATATGCTAAAATTTAGATTGTGATCAATTTACATACCCGTTTTGCAATTTTTTTCTTCGAATCTGAATCTGAAAGAGAAAAAATTATTTTTAGTTACACAAGTATCCGACCTCTATGAGTATCCACTCGAGATCAGTCTAGAACAGTCCTCTTCAAATTAAATTTTCTTCTCTAAAAAAATTCAGCCTGCTGAATCTAAACGAAGCCTGGATCGTGATCAATACTTGATCTCTTTTCTTGATTTTCTTTTTCTCCTCTTCTATAATCTTTCTCTCCTTGATTTATGCTGCTACCAATAGATGGAAACCAGCAAGGAGGAGATGCCCAAGTGCCTTGGCGTGGAAGACCTTGGGACATCCCAAAATATGAGGCGTGTAGGATGCCAAGGAGAGAAGAGAAAGAGGGAGGAAGAGAGGGCATGGGGATCTCCAAAGGTGGCGTGGGGCTGCTGGTTGGATGCTATAGGGACCTTAGGGGAGGTTCTTTTAAATAGGTATGAGGATTGAATCCTATTCAATCTCATAATACAAGTCCTACTTGTATTAGATTTTCTAATAACTTAAGTTATTTAACTTATATTAGGAATCCTATTAGGCGCCAACTCTTGGAGCCCTTGCACCCTATTAAACACGCCCTCTTTTACACCCAAGGGATGCCCCATATCAGATTAATAAGCCCTCTAATCATAGAACATGCCCAACTTGATCAAATCAAGGTGGCACCCAATAATAACTATCAAGAAAAATTAATTAGAAACTTACACCCTAATTTAATTGATCCATAACCTTAGACACCCAACGATTGGAGTCTCATAAATCTAATTCATATAGGTCATTAGCAGGTAATTAAGTTTGAATTATCTTATCAAATAAAAATTCCAACGAAAAGAGGAATTGGATCCAATCATATGCTAGCAAGATTACCATGAACCCAATCGAGCTTCTCTAAACCCAATTGACACTTCATAAGATCAATTACTAATTCCAAGCCTAATCTTTTATTGTGTGACCCCATAGATTCAATTCTATCTGATAGTGAGATATACAATAATCTCTATCAAAGTATCATTGAAACTCTTTTCAATGAGTCAGAACAATTTCACTCTAACTCATCAAGGATTGTCGATCCAAAATAATTCTAATAAGCTCTCATAATCCATTAGTGACACCTAGCAGTATGTAGTGACAACCTAGTAGAATTAAAATGAACTGCTAGGTGTAGTTAACGTGTAATTCAGTCTCTCTATTATGAGTTTCGACTAGATGGCAGGTTATGGATAAATCGTCAAACCTCAATATCAGTCAGATGATAGATTCGATTAGCTCAAGTCCAGTTGTGATTTTTATAGAAACTCGTTTCCATCAATCATACTACTGTGGCCACAAATTCTCAGACTTAGCTTCTCAAATCTCATAGGACTACTCCTTTCTATCAAGGTTGATAGATTCCATCTTGATGTGCACTGTACCCCTAGAATGGACCAACTGTCGCCAACATCCATTACAAGGGCTCATTAAGACCCATATTTATGTATCAATTAAACTTCAGTAGCCTCACTGTGAGTAGTAGTACAATCTCAGATCAAAGAATCATTCATATAACTACAGCATCGAGATGATCACTGATGATCGAGTAGAAATCTAAGTGATCTCTCATATGGTCATGCTCAGTACTAATTGATCTCTAACAACTACCCGCACTCGTCGTCCAGTGTCCCTACACTGTAGATCAGAGACTCATCTATCTCGAAAGAAATGATCTGTACGTCAGTCTATCCGGATCGATCACCATCTTTATGATGATCCTATGATCAGAAATATTTAGGAATTAAATACATATCTCTAATTCTCAACACCTTGAGAATATGTATCAGAACTAATTTCATGGATGATTCAAGAATACATCACACTTGAATAAAAATAATTTATCCTTTTATTGATCAAATCAATATATTAAGTATAAAATTATGTCCTAGAGTTATTACAATGTGTCAACTATATTGGCTTCTAGGATATACATCTAACATAAAAGATCTTTGAAATTTTTTTTGAAGTTTTTTGCACCTCTAAAACGTCACCAGCTTTCCAACGCAACTGACGGCTCGTCAATCAAAGTTTTATAGATTCTAGAAACTACAAAATACTGTTACACTAGAAATAGAGTTCCAATCAAGTCTAAAATCATATGTGGCCATCCGATCGTGATTGACTCACACCAGAGCCGTTCGATCACACACATCAGGGCCATCGATCATCTGATCAAGTCCAAATTCATCCTCAGCTGTTCGATCGCAATCGACTATGATCTGGACCATCGAATCACATAAAAAATCACCTGTACCATGCGTAGACCATGTGTTCGGTCCCCACGACCCCATGGACCACCAATACCCCACAGTCCATGGTGGACCGCACAGGGGCGTTGGGCCTGGGCGCCCACGCATGCTGGGCCGGCCCATGCGTGCACCCATGCTGGGCCCGCTCACATGCTGGGCCGCACACGCCTGCATGCGTGTGCATCTCCACCAGACCCAGCCGTGCTGCCATCGGCCACCATCGGTCTGCCGCTATCTCTTGTATCGTGCCATCGCTTCAAACCTTCTTTCGCATGTATCTTCTCCATTTGGACTCTGTTTGGGCTATTCTTGAGCTCGTTGGACTCTATTCGTTATTATGAACCTCGTTGTGGGCTCAATATGGATCGAATCCTGAGATGTATTTTTTAATAATCTCTATCTCAACTCGATATGCGGCCTCCACTTATCTCTGAGAGCTTGTAATCCGTTTCACCCCCACACCCTGGGGCATGCCTGCTATCTCATGATTGGGCAATCGTGGGAGTCGAGCCAAGCCACTCGATCCCACCTCCATCATGGGCTGTGTCCACTCTGACCAAAGACCTGCTCGGGATATCATCCTGCAGCAATAAGAATCTCATCCTGCGACATCGCCTCTTACCCTCCCGAATCTCCTGTCTAGTGCCCGATCCATCTCCACCTGAAGCTCCACCTCACTTTGGGCTACTCCTAGCTCCTGAAGCTCCACCTCACACCAAACTCTCTGCCATGTAGTAATGTCCTCTCATCCTCTTCTTCCCCTCCAAATAATTCTATCGCTGTGCAATACCTTCAAAATTCCTCCACCAGCTACCGTCCTTTAGCCTCTCAAATTTAGTCTGCTCAGTGAGATAAGATTCCATCTGAAATCGAATATATATCAGACTTCTCCCAATCTCCTCACCACACCATCATATATCTTCTAGATGACTATCCTGATGCCTTTGATCACAGCTCGATCCATCCAACAGATAAACAGTGCCCTCACTGCTCTCCAAGGAGTAAAACTACTTCTCTCTGCAATATACATGATAGGTACATGTAGAATCTAAAATTTACTATTGGAAAGAAGTAGATACCTCATCAGATATCTCTAAGACATTATCCTCTGACTCGCTATTGGCCATCGCTGCAGTAGCCCTCGTCCGATCCTTGAGTTGAGGACAATCTCTGGCTAGATGCCCCAACTCATCACATCGGTAACATCTGATCTTACTCAAATCTCTCATTCTGAACTTAAACCGTCCTCACCATGATCTCCTATCACTCTGTCTGCCACCTCTTGCTCCTCCAAAAACCATCAAAGCTGAGCTACCGCCACCTGAGCTCGAAGCTGGATTCTTTCTCCTGAGAACCTCATTATGAAGAATCACCGTGGTAACCTCATCCATCTTGATGGTGCTCTTCTCCACTAGAAAAGCAGTCACCAAAGACTCGTACGAAGGGGGAAGCGATGCTAGCAAGACTAGCACCCTGATCTTCTCCTCAACTTTCTCGCCAATGCTGAGGAGGTCGGTGAGGATCTTCTGAAAGTGACTGAGATGCTCCTGCATGCTCTGTCCCTCAGTCATCCGCAGTTGGTAGACTACCTTCAAAAGAAGAGGATATTGGTGAGAGACTTCATCATGTACAACTCCTCAAACTTCGACCATAATATAGTCGGAGAAGTCTCGTCAAGCACATAGATCACCATCTCATCTGCTAGGTATAAGCGGATCATACTCACTACCTGCATCTGGAGCTACCTCCAATTCTGCATCTCCATGGTGGTCGGCTGTTCCTCACATAAGAGAACATCTATCAATCCTTGCTGGATGAGAATGTCCTTCACTCTTATCTGCCACAAGAAAATTGCTCTTTCCATCAAACCTGTTGATCACCATCTTGATTGTGCTTGTCTTCTCCATCTTCTATCTCGACCACCACCGCTGCAACCTATGCTCTAGCACCACCTTGCTCTGATATCAATTGTTGTGCAGGACTGGTACCATAAGGTGCAGCAAAAAGAAAGAAAAATAAAATAAAAATACAATACAAATACGTGGATCGACCTCAAGCCTACCATCATAAGGCATGCAAGCTTCACTATGAGAGAATAAAACAAAACTAATACAAGAGGAACTCACCACTCAACCCTTGTATAAGAGTCTCTCAACAAAAAACTTTAAAACTCTTATAAAAGCTCTCTAAAACCTCTCTTGAAGTCTTTTTGTACCACCAAATATCATCAACTTTTCAACACAACTGACGACTCATCAATCGAAGTTTTATAGACTCTAAAAATTTTAAATACTGTTACACTAGGAAACAGAGTTTCAATCAAGCCTAGAATCATCTGTGGCCATCCGATCGTGATCAACTCACATCAGAGCCGTCCGATCATGCACATTAGGGCCACCAATCACCTGATCAAGCTCAAATTCATCCTCAACCGTCCGATCGTGATCGGCTGCGATTTGGACCATTGGATTGCATAAAAATCATCTGAACCACATGTGGACCACGTGTTCAGTCCATGCGACCCCCATGGACCGCCAGCACCCCACGGTCCATGGTGGACTGTGCAGGGGCACTGGGCTTGGGTGCCCGCGCACGCTGGCCGGCCCGCATGCGTGCCCGCACTAGGCCCGCCCGCGTGCTGGGCTGCACATGCACGCATCTCCGCCAGGCCCGACTGCATTGCCACCGACTGCAGTCGGCCCACCACTGGTTCACCATCGCCTTGTGTGCCGTGCCACCCCCCTTCGAACCTTCTTCATGCGTATCTTCTCCGTTTGGACTTTGTTTGGCTGTTCTTGGGCTCATTGGACTCCGTTCGTCATTTTGGACCTCGCTGTAGGCTCAATGTAGATCGAATCTTAAGATGTATTTCTAACATTACAGAATCCTGTGAACTTCGAATTATCAAATTGACACCTATTGTCGATGATCATGGCTCATGGTAGACTAAATTGGCATATGATTGATTTTCAAATGAAGTCGCAAATCTTAGCCTCAATTATGGTCAGCATCTATCCATTTGGTGAAGTAGTCAATCGCAATGAGCAAAAACTTCTTCTATACCACCGCAGTGGGAAAGGTCCGAGGATGTCCATCCCCTATTGGGCGAAGGGTCAGGGCATGGTGATCGAAGCCAATGGAATAGAAGGTTAGCACTGGATGTTTAAGTTTCTCTAACATTGATCACATTTGCTTACAAGGTTGGCAGCATCCTTCTTCATAGTTGGCTAAAAATATCCTTGCCATAGTACCTTGTGGTTGAGTACCTTGTGGTTGAGCACCTTGCCCCCAAGTGATTGCCACAATTTTTTTTGTAAACCTCTCACAAGGCGTATTCTGCTTTTGAGGGATGGAGACACCGAAGCAAGGGCAGAGTGGAGGACCTTTTATATAGCCGGCCATCATATATGAGGTATTGAGGTGCGAGATGCCTTAGCCTCTTGGGTTCATCTCGGTTAGCTAGCAACACTCTATCTTGTAGATATTAAAAGATCAAATTTATCCAGCTCGACTCAGGATCTATTTGCATCATCGGAGATTCATCAATACTCAACATCTCAAGGCTTTCCAGATGTGAGCTTCTTTTTAGGTCGGCCACACCTAGCATTGCTAACTTAGACAAGAGGTCGGCCCTCACATTTTTTGATCTCAATATTTGTTGGATGTTTATGGTGTCGAAATTAGAGGCAAGATCCTTGACTTTTTGTAGATATTTCACCATGTTCGGCTCTCTTGCCTCATACTCTCTCTGTATCTATCTGACGATGAGATGGGAGTCACTATGAACTCTAAAATACTGAACTCCCAATTCTTTTACCATTCTCAGACTAGTCACCAATGCCTCACACTCAACTTCATTATTTGAGGCGGCAAATTCGAAGCACGGTGCATACTCTGCAACTACTTCATCTGGACTAGTTAAAATCAGTCCAGCTCTTGAACCCATGGTATTTGAAGAACCATCTACATGAAGAATCCAACATTCTTTGGATGTCGAAGCTATCATCTCATCGTTCTGTTTCTCATCCGAGATGGTGCATTCCAGAACAAAATCGGCCAACACCTAGGCTTTGATGGATGGCCTCGAGAGATACTTTATATCAAGTTCTTCTAACTCGATGGCCCATTTAGCCAACCACCCTGAGGTACAGGCTGGTAAAGTACAGATCTAATCGATTGGTCGGTAAGGACACCGATTGTATGTGCTTGGAAATACAGGCATAACTTCCTTGAGGATATCATGAGAGCATAAATTACCTTCTCTAGTCTCGTATATCTCGACTCAACATCATGGAGAACTCAGCTGACATAGTAGACCAACTTGTTCATCTTAGCTTCCTGTCAGATGAGGACCAAACTAATCATCAAAGGTGAAACTACAAGATGAAGGTGCAGCACTTTTTTAGATTTTGGTTTACTTAAAAGGGGATGCGAGCCGAGGTATCTTTTCAATTCATCAAATGCAGCTTGACACTCGTCTGACCATTAAAATTTTTTGGCTTGTTTGAGAGCTTTAAAGAAGGGAAGACTTTTTTTTGACCGATCTCGAAAGAAATCTACTGAGAGCCACAATCCTCCTAATTAGGCACTATACCTCTTTGATCGTCTTTGAGGGTTTCATCTCTTGGAGAGCTTGAATCTTCTCAAATTTGCTTCAATCCCCCACTGCGACACCAGGAAGCCCAGAAATTTACCAGAGGTGATGCCAAATGCGACTTGCTGGGATTGAGCTTCATTTGAAAATATCATAATGTGATGAATGTCTCCTCAAGGTTGATGATGTGGTGCTCGATGGCTCTATTTTTAACGAGCATGTCATCCATATATACCTCCATATTCTTGCCAATCTGCTCCTTGAAGATCTTATTGAGGAGCCGTTGGTAGGTCGTGCCTATATTCTTTAAACCGAACAACATGACCCTATAGCAAAAAAGACCTTGGTCAGTGAAAAAAAAGTCTTCTCCTCATCTTCGAGGGCCATCCGAATCTAGTTGTATCTAGAAAATGCATCCATGAAAGATAAGAGCTGATATCCCGAGGTTGCATCCATCAGTTGATCAATCCGAGGCAAAGGATAGCTATCCTTGGGATATGTCCTATTGAGGTTGGTATAATCAACGCATGCGTGCCACTTTCTGTTCACCTTTTTGACCAACATAATATTAGCTAACCACTCCAGATAGTAGACTTCTTGAACGAACCCTACCTGTGGAAGCTTATCAACCTCTTCTTGTATGGCCTTTTGTTGCTCGAGGGCAAAGCTATGCTTCTTTTGTCTGTCCAAGCGATGCTTTATATCTACATTGAGCTGATGTACTATGACCTCTGGATTAATGGCTGACATATCAAAAGCCGACCAAGCGAATATATCTACATTAGCTTGGAGAAAGAGGTGAGGTGCCAACGATCCTCTTCACATAAGTTTGAGCTAATCTTAACAACTTTGCTTGGATCCTTGTCGATTGGCACTGGGATGAGATCTTGCACTGGCTGGCCTCTCTATTTAGTTAGCTCATCCTGCACGTTAAGCTCATCTATCAATTGTTCCACTGGTAGTGCTTCATGTAAAGTTGTCATGTAACATTCTTTTGCTAATTGCTGATTTTCTAAAGCTCACTGATCCCATGAGGAGTAGAAATTTTACCATCAAATGGTAGTAAAAAGTGTAATAAATATCCCAATAGAAGCATAAAAATATATACTAATTGATCTTATTCCTAAGAATTGATGCTTTTGCTTGTGTTTTTCAAGAAAGATGATCGCTTATGCAACGAGCCCAATTTGCTAGTTGAAAGGAAGAAATTTAAAGCAAATTGGACTCAAAACGGATCCCGAATAGAGATGCAAAGGCAAGTTGAAAATAAGCTTAAATTAGGCTAAAAATCAAATCAAACCAGCCCAAAATCAACCCAAAATCGGTCCAAACCCAAACCCATTTGACCACTCGGTGTACCATGGATAGATCGGCGGTCCACAGAATGGTGGATCGCGGTCTTTGTCGCAGCCCATGGGGTGGCCCTAGCACTTGCACACGATCTAATGGCTGAAGCGATGTGGAACACCCAATCAGATGACTGGCAGGACTTCTTCCCATATCCAGCGATGGTGGCCCACAGACAATGCATGATCCAATGATCTAAAAACATCTAGGGGTGCGATCGGATGGACAGGAAAGTTTCCAACTGAGAGAAGTTTGGGAGAGCTATTTGCGCAATCCAATGGTTGTGGTTCAATCTGGGGAAAGATCTGACTGCTAGAATGATGTCGACCTAATCTGGGTGTTGATGAGCTTGATTTTGGCTGTTTGATCATCATCCGACGGTAGACATGGGTTGAGACATTTGAACATGAGTGAAAGTCCTCTCGTACTCGATTTCAACCAGGATTTTGCTTTAACAAAGACCAGACTGTGGCAACAGAGAGAACGAAGGCAGAGCCAGCAGGCAGTCGGCCATAGATTTTTTTTCTTTATTTTAGATTTTATTTTCTTTATTTTTAGATTTTATTTTAGGATTTGAAGGAAAAGTGGAGAAGAAGAAGATTGTTTTAGGACGAAGAGGTGCTGTGATAGGGTTCTGAATCTTCAAAAATATATCTAGTCCGAGCCATGCTTGGCTAAGGTGCAGTCTGTAGGAGAGTACAAATATCCTTACATACTTTTGTGTATTTATTTCTATTTTCTGTAATTAATAAAATACTTTCAAGTTCTATTCAATTTCTTTTATGCTTGATTCCTAAATAAGTTACATATAGATGGGATGGCTTATAATCATGACAGAATATGATCCATGCTCAGTAAAAGTAATTTAATCTAAGATTTGATATTTACATAACCTATTAGGATCTATATAATCTAATTATTTGATAGCCTATACTTATAGGACGGGCCATAATCTTGACAGGATATGATTCGTACTCAGCAAGATAATCTATGCTTGGGATTAGTTTATAAGATTTCTAATTGATTATAAATTTAATTAGATCAGAACAAATATCAGAATCTATGTCTGTGATCATCTGAAAATCTGAAGATATCTTTTTTATCATATATCTCTCTCAAATTCATCTTGGATTTCAATTAGTTAGTTTTAGTTAAAATATTACCAACTTTTAAGAATCAACCTTTCTGTTTTATTTAATTAATTGCATCTCAGCCTTTTGATCTTTGAGGATACGATCTCGACTCATCCTATTTATATAGTTTGAGTTGATTTTTATTTTTTTGACCACCTACGATAGTGATCAAATATTGGCACCATTACCGAAGATCATTGGCATGATTGTGTTGACTAAGAAAAAAAATAAAATAAAAGTAAAAAATATTTTAATATTTATTTTCATCTTATACTGCTTTACTACTTTCTAGCTAGATTACTTTATTGGCATAGTTAAGTAGTTATCTTATTTTATATAAGTAATTTATTGCTTATTATTCCTAGTGATTTACTACTTTTTATAGCTTAGAATAATTTACTGTCCTGAAAGTAGATTTGATTTCTTGCTTTATTTATAGGTTAGCTAGTTGTCTTTTAATCTTAGCATAATTACTTTTTAGTTAGATAGATTCTTTAAATCTCTTCAAATTTAATTAACTAAATTAAAACTTACCTTTATTTTTTTACTTTAAATAACTTAATAGAAAAAAGAAACAAAATATACACATCATAATGCTTAACTAATATAGAAAAACCTAAAACACAATAAAAGAACTTAACATGCTTGGACATCCTGCTTTGTTTGCATTGCATATTCATAAAATAACTTAAAGGCACTTAATCCAATTAAATAAGATAAGATAGAAATTTGATCATCCTTCCTTAGCCAACAAACCACCACCCTTCATATTGCATTGACCTATGCCTTTAACTTAAATCAATTAGATGTTGGCTGTTAAGGACTCTCAAGCTCAATAGGACAAG
>KE509474.1:0-10313 GCA_000441515.1 Elaeis oleifera | reverse complement strand
GCTGTAAAATCATAATTTTGAAAAAGTTTTAAAATTACCATTTTACCCCTGCACTGAAATTTCCACATAGAAATCAAGCTAATGTTAATAAGGGTGGAGCAATATGAAGAACCAAGTAATTCGGGTTGATGATGTGCCAACTCAGGCTTGATCGAGGAAATACAAAGACAAGTTCAATTGAGAATGGCTTCATATTAACAACAAGTAGCATGATACTATAATTCTTGGGTAAAATCTAAAGTCTTTTGATTAGGAGATTTCATCCTCAGAAAAGCCGAAGTCTCCAAACTGACTGAACAAGGTAAACTATCATCGAATTGGGAAGGCCCATATAAAATCTCTAAAGTACTCCGACTAAGAGCCTATAGGATCGTGAATTTGGATGTCACTAAAATCTCTTGAACTTGGAATGTCAAGGATTTATGCATGTACTATCAGTAAGTCCTTATAATAAATCATATCATACAAGTAATTCTCTTCTACCATATTATGGAAGTTATAAACAATGAATATTAACCAATTGAAAAATCAACTATTCGGCAACTGACCAAATAACATGACCGATTGACATCTAGTCATACCAACACATTGTCAGCTGACACCCAATGAAATGTTGATCGGCTTGCACTCGATCAACATAGAGGCTTAAAGTAGCCCTAAATGAAATGAGTTGATGAACTCACTAAAATATTTCAAACACATACTGACGATCTTACTTTAACATTTCATCAACAAAGCCAAACAAAAAAAGCAATGAAGAGAAAAAGTTTCATTCCATTCCAAAACATTTGTTCTACATACTCGATTGAAAATCGAAAACAAAAGTTCAAACAAGAAAATGCCTAAGTGACTATGTCGGAAGCTAGGGCAGTCTTTCTTTAGCAGCTTCAGCAACGTTGGGAACAGCTTCTTCTTCTTCCTCGGCTTCATCTGGCTGCACCACACTTAAATCCAACTCAAGGTGAAGATGATTAATAGCAACCTTGCAGTCTGCAAACCTGACTTTGTAAGTGATTGTCGACCCCTTGATGATCTCGTCTTCAAACTCTCGAAAAGCCTTATACTCAGCTAGTGCCTGGGAAGCTGATTCTTGGGCATGAGTTTCAACAGCAGAAGCCTTCTCCTCTGCTTCCCAAGTAGCTTTCTCGACATCTTGCCTCTTTTCTCTGGCTTCAGTGAGGGCGACTTCAGCTAGATCAATTCTTTCTCGAGGTCGGCAATTGTTCCCCTCTGCTTTCTAACCTCCTCCTCCTTCTTCAGTTGGGACTCTAGTGCAGCAATCTTGTCATGAGAAGAAGTTAACTCGATATCTAGCCAAGCAAGAACCTCTTGATATTTCTTTTCTCACTCTTCAATGGCATGGAGAAGTTCCTCGATGACTTCGGCCCAAGCATTAGCAACGTAGACATTGCTCTCTAAAGAATGACTAAGTTGGCTGAAGTCGATTAGTCCCTCATATAGCACAGTGGCGTCATGAGTCAATTGTAAAGAAAGAAAAATATTTTCTAAGTTAAAAATTAGGAATAAAATAATAAAAAAGCAATCAACTCAAAAAATAAATAGGACTTACCAAAAGAAGAGATGCATAGCATCCAGTGATCATTTTTGCTAGTGGGTGAGATTTCCTCATCTCTCAGTCGGGCGGGAGTGTAACCATCTTCATAAGCTCTTAGGCAAGTCGATGATTTTAGAGCGCTGCATCATTCGCCCTAATGCGCATTCCCAGGGCAATGCAGCCTTCCTTGGATGGCTCGAGAGGATGCTGTTTGGCTGGGGAAGCAAACATCATTAGTGCCTTTTCTCATTTGGCACTCAAAGAACCTACTTCCATGGGCAATTGGCGGTGCAATAAAACTTAGGTTGAATGCGAGTAATAGGACATTGGCAAGGCTTAAACGATAGAGATAGCCCTAGACCGTGCACCCTCATGATGATGACATCATCATCAACTTTGACTAGAATAGTTGTAGAAGCCCTGGTCTGAGGAAGAGGAACTAGTGGTGGAGTCGACCTTGGCGGTGATGCATTTTCCTAGACTCCTGAGGAAGGTTCTCCTCAAGGCTTCTTGTCAATTCCTCAGACCATCCTCCTCAGGAAGAATCTAGCCTCTTCTGAAGTGCTCGCTGGATAGACTTAGCAATAATCTTCATGACTGAAAGGTCGAGAAAGGAAGTTAGTCTCAGAAAATGAAAATATTCAGTAAAAAATTAGAAATTCTAGGAGAAGGTGAAGCTCTACCTAAAAAGTTGACTAGACTCAACTCGATATCATACAAGTATTGCTCCGACAATAATCTTGTTGTGTTGGAACTTTGACACTGAGCAGCAGTTGATAGTGCTCTTTATCCTCATCAAGCACATCATTCTTGTTCGAAAAAGATCATGAGTAGTCCAAATCTAACTAAAATTCTAAGGATGGTTGGTAGAAATATAGCAAAACTTATTCTTCCATCCATAGATAGAAGATGGAAGCCCAATAATAAATTGATGATGATACCAGGGACCAAAGAACCACCTCTTTTTCTGAGGATGTTTCTTCAAAGAGAATAAAGCTCGAAAAAGAGAGATTCTCAGAGAAATGTGGAGAAGATTACAAAGAATGACGAGCAAAGAATCTGAATAAAATTCAGAGCCAATTGAGCTAAAACTATTGGATACTATTCTAAAATATTATAGATAAAGGGGTGAAAAAAAATCGAAGCCTAAATCAAAGAAATTCTTGTAGATAGACCATCGGAACGACGAGTCACCCGACCATCTCGACCTGAGACTGACAATTGATATTGGCTCGAGATCCGATATATACCAAATATCTATTTCAAATAGCTTAGACCTCTCATGCAGTGGGTCTGAGTAATTCTTAATGATTAGTAGACTATTCGATCCCTAAGAACCTGATTGGTCCTACCAGGAAGATGCTACTTCCTCGAGTGCATCTTGAGGAACTTCCTCGGTCCTATCCCGAGAAGTTAGAGGTTGAGAACCTTGATCTCTTACAAAGTTCTCGCCCCTAGATTCATACCTATAGGATGACATTTTAAGAAGAAAAATGCAGAAAAACTCAAGAAGCAAAGAGAAAAATAAGGAAGCACCTAGAGGAACCTAGGACTTGGATCTAGAATGAAAGAAAAGGGAAGAAATTTGACCTTAAAATCCAAGAAACTTTGAAGATGGATACAATTGGGAAGACCTTCCTTTCGACTGCAAGCTAGAGGAAATAAACCCAGAGCAGAGGACAATGACTACAAGAAAAAGAAAGACTGTAGGGAAGAAAGGACCCCTATATATAGAAGAACCAAATGGTCAAGATCCGCACCCCGAATTCCCTTCATTACAATGATATCGACATGTGGCAACAAGCTTCACGGCCATTCGATGCAACACCGTTATGATTTCGCCATGCAAGTTAAATCCACAAGGGAGGTTTTTGGACCAATCTAGTGTCGACACATGGCCATTTACAACCAACCCAAAGATAGTTGGTCAGATCGCTCAATCATTCGAAATAATTATAGGATGGTGTTTCACAATCCACAATCATAACTAATGCACAACCCACGAGACGACAAAATGACTGCATGATTTACAAGGCAGCAAAATGGCCGCACGACTTGTGAGATGACAAAATAATTAAACACACCTTTTCGAGATGATAGTAAATATGGGCAGCAAAGAAATCGACATGTCGAGCATATGCCGAGAACCAAGTACAAAACTTAAAATCCTGACTTACTACCTTCACGCGATACCTTTGAATCACCTCAAGCTTGAGAGTAAGGAGCAAGTGTTAGGATAAATGGTGACAACCCTAGCCTCCAAAACAGTCTAACAGTTTTACTCAGATGAGGACCGACACTAACCTTATTGTCGATATTAACTCGAGCATCAACCGACAATATCAAACCTATGATGCTCAATGATCTATCTGACGATACGACCTATCATAGATCCATGATGATATCGATATTGATCCAATTATGTTACTCAGCTATGATCTGAGAATCCATAGAAGAATCGTTACACACGACCTGGAAGATTAGCATTTGGAAAATGGTAACCATGCATAATAAGGGCATTAATTGCTCCTAACCAAAGATCATGGGCTAAAATAACCACCCATTATATCCACTTGAATTCGATAACTTCCACCTTCTGATGACTCAAGGGATGGAAGTTACATGGCAACAGCAGATTCCATTCCTATATAAAGGGAGGTAAGAGGGGATTAAGAAGGCCCTTTAATAATACATTAAGCTCTCATCTCTGTAGTTTTCTTCTACTATTTTCTTACCCCGGCTGACTTAAGCATCGAAGGATCTCCTATCGAATAAATTCTGATAAGTAGACTTCTTTTGTAGGTTCACCTCTGACTTGGAGGCAAGGTGCACTTACTCCGCACATCACCGAGGATCTCGCTAGAGTTTTGCGGCAACAACTCCTATCTCCCATCATGTGAAGGTCGGTGCATCTATATACTATCTGCAATTGTAGGCTCAGATGTGATGCTCTCAAGCTTTGGAAGGATAGGTGAGGAGCTACAGTGTTGGCTCTATGAGTCTAGGATCAGTTTGGATCCTAAGACTAAAATCGATTTGATCCTAGGGTGGAGGTTCGGCCCTCCATAATCTTGAGGCCCAGGGATTGAGGCCTTGAAGGTCTTGAGGCCTAGTAGATTTGGGTCTTAAGTGGGCTAACTCTATGTTTGAACTAGGTTTGGATCCAATGGGGTGAGAGCATGTTGAGTCATGGGTGTACATGGGCTTGGGTTGAGTGCAATCACGTTGGATTAGCCGTGTGATTTTTGGACTAGGATTTGATCTATTTGTATAGGTATATATACATATGTAATTAGGTCAAATGAAAGAGAATGAAAAGAGCCTTTCTCCCTATCTCTCTTCTCTCTCTCTCACGCCTTAGCATCTCTCTCACAAAACCCTAGCCACTAATCTCAAGGAAAAGAAGAAACCCTAGCGCCTAGGGTTTCTTGGCCGCTCCTAATTTCTAGCACCTCTAAGCTTTGCCACATCCTTTTGGAGGTATTTGCTACTGGTTTCCATATCTCCACGCCACAAGGAAGGTCCCCAATAATTAGTATCAGAGCTTAGTTAGACGTGAAAGAGGAAAGGAGGAGTTCTTGAAGAACTAGTTGCGGCACAAGACAGCAATCAACAAGGAGTCCTAGTCCTACTAGGAATCCTTGTCCACCCTTCTTTGGACTATCTTCTTGCTGGTTTCAGATTTTAAAGATCTGGTGAGGATCTCTACACATGGTAGGAGTCAAGGAGAAGCTAAGGTTCACATGGAAAAGAAGGAGAAGTCCATGGAGTGCAAGGTGGAGTGCAAGGCAATCAACAAGAGAAATTTTAGTTGTGCTAGGAATCCCTATTTGTACCCTTCTTAGATCCTTTTCTTATTGATTTCAAGCTTTTCAGACCTTGGTGAGGACATCTACATGTGGTAGGAGTCAAGAAAAGGAGCCTCTCAATATCTGATTGTGTGGAGAGGAAGAAAGAATTCTTTCAAGAAGAAAAAATCTGCACACCCCCTTCCAAGGTATACCTTCTCAAATCTAATCTACTTTTATTGTGATTATGGTTAGTGCTGACCATAAGCAACGAGCTGAAGGTGGAGTTTAAAAAGTTTGATGGAAGAAAAACTTCTCGATGTGGAAGGTTAAGGTGGAGAATTTGTTGATCCAACTCAAGTTGGATCCTGCCTTAGAGGAAAGGCTGGAAGATATGATGGATAGATAATGGAGTTCCATATAAAAGAGGACATGTTTGATGATTAAGGATTGTTTGGCGGACTCAGTTTTGTATAGCGTATTAGAGGAGAGATTACCTAAGGGGTTGAGGTCGAGATTGTACACCATGTAAATGGTGAAGAATATGTGCAACAAGTTGATGCTGAAGAAGTAATTGTATAGTCTTTGAATGTATGAAGGTGGAGATATTGTGAGTCATATTCAGCGGTTCAATCAGATGAGTATGGATTTGTCTAAAAAAGATCCCTAATATTGGGACATGAGATGTGCCATTTTTCATACTTCACTTACCAGACATGTTGATTTTGTGCAAAATACAGACATCAGAATCCTCCATAAATGGAGCCATCCTTTCTCAAGACAATGAGTTTTTGGGTTCAATGTTTGCTGTTCTTAATTGGCAGCTCTTATACTGAAACTTTCGGAGATACGCTTAAGGTTCCTTGCAGGGCCTATTAGATGAGACCTATTGAGAACTTGTATCTCTTCGGTCACTGACAATGTGCTAGAAGTTAATGGTTTTGTCTTTTGGATATGCATTCACAATATTGCTTTCATCCTTGTCGTGTTAACATCATTTGAATAATCGGATACTGAGAGAAGTCAATGAAGATCCTCCTGCTCCAGAGCGAACCTGAAATGACTTGACTATTATTAACAAAGGATTCAAATGGATAAGAACAATGCCAATTCTCTCCTAACAGTGGAAGTTCTGCCTTGCAGGTGCTTGCCATGAATGCACGTCTTCATCCCACATGTGGATTATGTACATGTTAAAACGTGGTTCACAACATGAATCATCCAATTGCCTATGTGGTCAATGGTCATATTGCTACTCATGTCATATCATAACGTTCACAGATGAAGTGCAATCGAGTCGGTAGTCTAGGCAAACATGTCATGCAAAGGTAAATACATGATGTTGTTCAGTATAAAGAATGTACAGTGGCCTTGAGGGCAAACGACTACTTTGCTACATCGGTCTTTTGCTTTTCTAGTTTACTGGATCTTATGAACTTCCATCTTTATATGTTGTTACATAGAGCAAGCACTACTATGATAATTTGGTTCTGGCTGATTAGGTCTAGTTACATAGATTAGCAATTATACAATTTTTCTTACTAATACATCATTTATTAGAAAATCTGAATCGTTATCATATTTTGTTATAGACCATTTTCCCTTAAAGATATATCCGATAAATGATTGTTTATTGCTGGAAGTTTAGAGATCAAGTTAGAGAAAACCACCTACATAAATTAGCCTGCTAGCCTATGAGTTAGATTGTCCAAATTAATAAATTGTGTTAATTTAAGTCCCTTAATGTAGTTGCTTAATGTCAAATAAGGTAAATATATCAAAATAACTGAAATCAATCAATTTTTGAAGTTTTTTTCATTTAAAGATAAAATCGAAAATTTTAGTTGATTTCAATTCTTGTCTTTGCTTTTAAATAAATCAAACAATAACAATAAAAATTGATCATCCTGATTTTGATTTTAGACACGAACCAAAAGTGCCAAGAAATATAATTATTTCGATTTTAATTTCAATCCTGAATGCAAATCAAAATTATCCTTTATTTATATGCCTCTTCAACCATGCATTCGATCTTAGCTATAGTTGGGCTTTCCAAAACCCACAATAAACACACCATCTCTAGAAGTTCAATATGTAAAATTGGACATTAAATCCTGCTTGTGAACCTCGAACTCAATATATTATTTATTAACAAGATAATATAGCCCAAAATAAAATATCATATTTACTTTGATCTAGTCGTTTTATATGGCTCGGAAGCACATACTATAAACTTTAATATTTTAAAACAAACTTCCTGTTAAAATTGAAATTGTAGTTTTGGAAAGCAGACTTCTGGCAAACGGTGAAAAAAATAATTACATAAGGCTAGAGCTAGGGCTGAAAATTAATGGACCGAACTGGCCCTGTCCGGGTCCAATCAAAAATATTTTTTGAGCTTGGGACCGAGCTTTGACTTGAAAATTTTAAAAATTCAGGTCTAACCTGGCTGCACCCAAGCTTGAGCCCGACTTGCACCTAACCGGGCCGGCTCGAATTACTTATTTGAGCCACATATTGGGCTGGTTTGAACCTATAAAAATGAAAGGATAATACATCAACAAGAGAAAGAAAATAACAATCTAAAAGTTCACAAATATTCCATCAAACATTTGAACAATGCTCTTTCAGACGACGAGATTTGTTTAAAGTTAAAGTAATTAGCTAATTGGCTAGGGATCAGGCTAACTCATGACTCATCCTAAATGGCTAAACCGACTTGACTAGTGATAGGATTTGGATCGGATATTCAGACTATTGATCAAGCGTGAATTTGGGCTCGAGCTCATGTCAGACCAAAGATATATTCGAGCCCGGTCTGAAAGACAAACAGACTCTATAATTAAGCTCAAATCTGATCTGAACTATTTAGGATTTAGTCTAAAATCTGAATCGAAATTGGACCAACCCGAGGCCCATTCAGACTAGTCTAAGCCCAATTTCAGTCCTAGTAGAGCTGATTGCAAATCAAATGTATCCTTTATTTATATACCTCTTCAACTATGCATTCGATCTTAGCCGAAGCCCGACTTTCCAAAGCTTACAATAAACACACCATCAATAGAAGTTCAGTTTGTAAAATTGGACATTAAATCCTGTTTGTGAAATTGGAATTCAATATATTATTCATTAATAAGACAATATAGCCCAAAATAAAATATCATTTTTACTTTAATCTAGTCATTTTATACGGCTTGGAAGCATATACTATAAACTTTAATATTTTAAATCAAACTTCATGTTGAAACTGAAATTGCAGTTTCAAAAAGCAGACTTCTATGGTAAATGGCGAAAAAAAAATTTACATGGGGCTAGATCTAGGGCTGAAAATGGATCGAGCAGGGTAAGATTGGGTCTCTATCCGAGTCTGATTAGAAATATTTTTTCGATTTCAAACTAAGCTTCGATCTAAATTTTTTTAATATTCAGGCCTAACCCAGCCCACGCCCAAGCTTTAGCCCAACCCGAATCTAATCGATTGGCTTGAATTACTTATTTGGGCCAAATTTGGACTAGTCTGAACCTACAAATTAAAGAATAATACATAAACAAGAGAAAGCAAATAACAATCTAAAAGTTCACAAATATTCTATCAGCCATTCAAGCAAGGCTCTTTGGAATGATGAAATTTGCTTAAAGTTAAAGTAATTAGTTAACTAGCTAATTGGATAGGGATCAGGCTAACTTATGACTCATCCTAAACAGCTAAACCCATTTGATTAGGGATCAGATTTGGGTCGGATATCCGGGCTATTGATTGGATATGAATTTGGACTTGGACTCATGTCGATCAAAGATATACTCGAAGCTGGTCTGAAAGATAAATTGACCCTATAATTAAGCTTAAGCCTATTCTAAGCTGTTTCGGACTTAGTCCAAAGTCTGAATCGAAGTTGAACTAGTCCGAGGCCCATTCAGACTAGTCCCAGCCCAATTTCAACCCTAGCTAGAGTTGATTGCAAACCAAATGTATCCTTTATTTATATGCCTCTTCAAGTATGCATTTGGTATTAGTTGAAGTCCAACTTTTCGAAACTCATGAAAAATGCACCAACTCTAGAAGCTCAATATGTAAAATTGGACATTAAATCCTGTTTGTGAAACTGGAATTCAATATATTATTCATTAATAAGACAAAAATAAAATATCATATTGACTTTGATCTAGTCCTTTTACATGGCTCGAAAGCATATATTATAAACTTTAATATTTTAAATCAAATTTCATGTTAAAATTGAAATTGCAGTTTCGGAAAGCATACTTCTATAGTAAACAATGAAAAAATAATTACATGAGGCTAGAGTTAGGGCTAAAAATGGACTGAGCTGGGCCAGACTGGCCCCTATTTAAGCCCAATCAAAATATTTTTTGGACTTTAGGTTGAGCTTTGATCTGAAATTTTTTAAAATTCAGGCCTAACTTGACCCGCGCCCTAGCTTGAGCCTGTCCCAAACCTAATCTTGTCGGTCTAAATTACTTGTTTGGATCAAATATTAGGCTGATTTGAACCTACAAAAATGAAAAGATAATACATGAACAAGAGAAAGCAAACAAGAATTTAAAAATTCACAAATACTCTATCAGACGTTCGAACAAGACTTTTCGAGATGACGAGATGTGCTTAAAGTTCAAACAAATTAGCTAACTGGCTATGTTGCTGCAAAAATCCGCCGGCGTCGGAGATGCTGGAGTCGTGGGTGCCGCGGTCGCCGCCGGGACCTGCAAAAGAAGTCTAAACCGGAGGTGGGGTTGCTCCGGCAAGACCCTCTGACGCTCAAGTCAGTTCTCTGCCTCAACAAGAATGGAGTGCTCGAACGGAGATTTTAGCAGAGTTTTCAGATAGAGACTAGAGCTTAGAGAATAACGTATCTGGGGGCCTATTTATAGGCAGAGGGCGTAACAGACTTGATGGCGACGCCTGTAACCGTCTGGTGGTGGCCGTTCAGGAGTTTGTTATGGAAGGCAGTGGA
>KE509463.1:4141-14321 GCA_000441515.1 Elaeis oleifera | reverse complement strand
ATATTTCAATTTAGTAAAACCTTAGCCAGGATAATCTATGAGATAGATTTGAAAGGTTGAAATATAATGTGGTTGACTAAATTAGGATATACAGTTAAACCCTAAGTCACTTTGAGTATTTGGATCAAAGGGATGAATTATACGGTAACCATATGCCAGTAGGTTCTAGAAGGTTGCTTTACAATACTTCGACCTTTCCGATCGTCGGGTCACCATTGCTAAATGGTTACATCGATTAATATAGAAAGTTATTTCTATACTACCGATCTAGGTTCAAACCTATGAGATTACACGTATTAAAAGATTTGGTCAGATCTGATAGCTGAAGAGTCCAATTGGATTGTGACTCTGGTGACGAGTCCTATTGGGACTAAGACTCTGGAGGAGAGTCCCATTGAGATTGGGACTCTATTATTATTAGAGAATTAATTAGTAATTGACTCAATTTGATTGAGTACAGAGCTTTAGATCAAGTTTAATTGAATTAGATTCAGTTTGACTCAGATTGGATTTGATATGATCAATTCTGATTACAAAAGAAATTTGATCCTGATTCGATCAGAGTTTGAAATCAGCTCATTCCTAGATGAGTTAGAAATTTAATGAGCTATTAATATTTTTATTAGATTAGGTTCATTTCTATCAATGGGTTCAATCTAAATTTGATTTGGATTAAAATCAGATTAGGAATGAAGTGTCCTTGTCAACTTGGACTCTATCCTTATCTCCTTGCACCACACATGGACCCTTGTCCATATCTCCATGCCAAATAGGATTTGGCTTGACTTTTTTGGTGTTAAAGTAGTAGACCCAATAAGGGTGGGCGATAATGATTGATGACTCATAATTCTATCTCTTATCAAATTCGAATGCGATCCAAATTAGAGATAAGATGAAAATAGGAAAAAAAATTTCATATAAGGAAGGTTGTTGGTGCCATAATGATTTTTTATTTATTTTTCTTGGAGAGTTCTTAGGCATGTGAGACTCCAGAGTCCTTCTCCACATTATAGAGCTTTTTCTAGAATTTTTTGGATGCCAAAATTAGGTTATGGCGTGATGATTATGGCCCTCTTCCCTTGGATGAAAAACCCTAGTCTTTGCCTATAAAAAGAGGTCACCATTTTTTGGCATCATACATCCCTTCCCTTGCTAGTTTTATTTTTTCAGAGCTCTTTTCCTCCTCCTCTCTTCCTCCTCTATATTTTTCATCCTTTGGAGTGTCCAAGGTGCTTGAAGAAAAAGAAGAGATCAGCCGTCAAAGTTGCTTGTAGGCTAGCACCTCCAAGTCCCTGATCTACGCCAGTCTTCATGTGGATTTTCTTATAGAGGCCAAACGACTTCGTGTGGCTGCAAGCAACCTAACAAACACCTTCTCTAATCGTTGGACTAGAAAAATTAATATTAAAGTTGTTTGGTAATGTTTTCTATTTTATTCTGATTGCAATGTTAGATCTAATAGTTAGATCTAGAATTTCAGCATCGATGAGATCGATGTATTTTTATTTTAGATCTAAAGCGTATATTTTCATATCATAGATCATGATGTAGTAGTCTAAGATTAGATCTTATGCATGTGATTGAGATTAAATTATTTATTTTTTATTTTACTACATAAAAATTTGAAAATTGCATGCATAGCATTACTACATATTTCTTCTCAAGCAACCTTATTCAAGACTCAATCTTCCAAATTGGCCAGTAAGTGGAGACTGTTAGGGTCCCCCCATTGCTTTTCTTAGATACTAATAAATTGACTAGGTAAGCAAATGGAACTAATTAAATAACCACCTATCAATTACTTATCTTAGACACCAATAAGTCAATTGGTCCAAATAGATTAACTTAAGCAAATCAAGCCATCGAATCGAATTAGGTCTTTAGGTTAATCGATTCTACATATGGGATTTAATCGATTTGATCAACAATAATTATATGATCTTAAACTTAATTGATCTAACCCTAATCAATACTTCACTCAATTTGATTAATTACTTAATCGAATTAGACTCATTATGTTTAAATCAAAAATCCTAGATATAATCTAATTACATGACCTAATTTTTGTTAATCCATGACCAAAATTCTCATGCACAAATATAAATTTTAGATTCTAAAATTAGATTTTAGATCTAAATTTATTACATGATAGATAAATTTTAAATCATGAAACTAATTTTTAGATTTAACATATAAGCATATATTTCATATATGTATGTAAAATTTAGATCTAAACAAAAATTCAGATCATTACATGATATCATATATCTCATATACAAATTATGAATATATTGAAACTAATTTTTAGATCTAAATATATAATCATACATCTCATATATGAATCATAAATTAGATCAAAATAATTTTTATATTTATACATGCATCTATATATCATATATACATGAATTAGAAATTTTTTAGAATAAATTTCAGATCTATGCATGCTTTCGCACATCAAATATATGAACTAAAATTAAATCTAAATAAATTTTAGATTCAAAGTAATTATCTATACATCTCATGTATTAAGAAAAATTAGATTTAAAATTTTTTCAAAACATATATGTCAATTTCATGCATATGAAATCTATGGCTCTGATACCTCTATTGGAATTTCATATCGAGACATGCATGTATATTTAATTTTTTTAATAATATAGTAAATAGAATATTAAATATCTTTAATTTAAATCATGCATGCATAAAATAAAGAACACATGGATCTACATCATATGCTGAAATTGAACACATGCTAAATTTTATGCTAAAATTAAATATGTGATCGAATCACATACCTGTTTCATAAATTTTCTTCAAATCTAGATCTGAAAGAGAGTAGATTCTCCTTTAGCCGTGCAAGTACCCAACCTCTGCGGGTATCTACTCAGGATCAGTCTGGAATAGCTCTCTTTGGTGTTGATCTTTTTTCTCCAAGAATAATCACTCTGCAAATCTGAACGAAGTCTGAATCACGATCAACACTTTGATCCTTTCTTGATCTTTTTTCCTCTTCTTCTCTTGCTCTTTCCTCTTGATTATGAAGCAACTAAAATTTGGGAACCAGCAAGGAAGAGGGGACACCCAAGCTCCTCTTGGGCATGGAGATGGAAGATGCCCAAACTTTGGGTGTTGGAACCAGAAGGGAGAAGAGAGGGAGAGGCATGGAGACTCTTAGGAGGCATGGGGGCTGCTAGAATTTTGATGATAAGAGGCTTAGGGAAGGCTCCTTTTAATAGGTAAAATGTTTGAATCCTATTTAAAATCAAATAGCCTCTTAATAGGAATCCTTGTAGCCTTAGATATTTGACCCTCTTTAGGAGATCCATTAGGCGCCAACTATTGGAGCCTTTGCACTCACTTTTTTACACACCACATAAGGCTTAGGGGATGGCCCATGTTGGTCCTACATGCCCTCTTTTAGGTGGGCACACCCAACTTAATCAAATCAAGTGGCACCCCATGCAAACAATCAAGAAAATTGATTAAGAGTTTGAACCCTTAATTCATTTAGATTATTAGAAGATAATTAACTTAAATTAATCTTATCAAATAAGAAATTCAAGTGTAAAGAAAAAATTAGATTCAACCATGTGCTAGCAAGGTTATCCTGAACCCAATAGGATTTCTCTAAATCCAATTAAGACTTAATAAGTCCAATTGCTTATTCCAGATCTAAATTCTTTATTGTGTAACCTCATAGGTTCAATTCTATTTGGTAGTAAGATATATTATGATCTCTATCAAAGTGTTATTAAAACTCTTTTCAATGGGTCACAATGATTCTACTCTAACTCATCAAAGATTGTCGATACTGAGCAATCTTAGTGAGCTCTCACAATCCACCAGTGATATCTAGCAGTATGTTGTGGCAACCCAATAGAATCAAAAAAAATCTCAAGGTGTAGTTCACATGTGATTCAATCTCTCTATCATGAGTCCCGACTAGATGGCAGGTCATGGATGAAAGAATAATGTCCTACAAGCCAATCACATATGGGATGCGATAGGGTGTTTCTGTAATTTATCTTTCAAACTCATATAATTGATATTTATATTATTAATAAAATAGATATTTATGATTCATTATATGCTGCATCTTATTATTCTTAAGATTATAATGAACCTCATAGATCTGGACAATGATTTTAGGGCCGTGATGAGATCACACAAGTGAGACCTAAATCTTTGATAGCCATGACCTAAAATATTCTTAATCGTTGGTTCATTAAGTCGAGGATCAATGGTACCAGTAAGACTGGCATGTCCTATATATGCTCAGAAATGAAGGTGGTTGATCTCACAACTACTTATGTGGTGACACTAATACAAAGATATGGGTGCTCATTAGAGAATGAGTTCACTAAATAGATCTGTGAGAGAACATCAGATGGAGTCTTGTTACATATCAACTGATGATTCTCTAGTGGGAGTTGTGTAAGTGATCTTTGACCTGAGATCGTCATGGTACCTTGTGTATATGGATCCATATTTTGGTTCACTTCCTTACTTGATTCTTTGATCCTTGTATGGGGTGTTTTGGATGTGGTAAAGTATGCATGGAGGTTGTGAGTGATCAATAAAGGATCAGTCACTCTGAATAAGAGGAGCAAACATCCTATGTGATCTCATAGATCGATGATTCTGAAAGTCTTTGGCCAAAACAGGATAATAATTAGAAAAAAATTTTAATGTATCATCAATTGAATCATCACCTTCTGATCGAGATACATAAAGATAAATGATTAAATTTGATATATTTTCATACCCACAGCTCATCTGGGATGTTGTTTGACTGAAGGATTGAATTACATGGTAACTTCCCACTGAAGGATATTTTGATAATTTTTATCAAAATTTTAAATCTTTTGGATAGTCATGACATATTGCTTGATGTCAATCATAACTTGTAGACTCATTAAAATTAAAATATTTTAATTCAGAAATCAATTAGGAAGAGTCCTAGTTGATTGAGACTCTTCGAATGACCTAATCGGATCGGATTAGGGTTACGTCGAAAGTCTGAGTCTATTGCTGGCTAGATTTAGAACCCAATGGGTCACACACTTTGAAATTTAGCCTTGATCTAATTTAATTAGAATTTAATATAAATTTTAAGGGTTAATTTGATATGCTAGCACATTGTATTAACCCAAGTTCCTAAATTGGTTGAGATCAAAGTGTTTAAGCTAACCTAGACCAGTTGTCTTTGACCTAACGGGATTGGGTCTATCTTGATTGGATTTTTATCCAACTTAAAATAGTTTCAAGTGGAGAAGGACTCCTCTATATCCACCATATGCCACACCAAAAAATAAATGCCACCCCACTCTTTTTAGCATGTGAAGATGAAGAGTCCTTCTTCATGAAGACTCTTATCTTAACGCATTGTCTTAATTACTTAACCAGATTTCTTATGATTGGTCACCAATTTAAGATAAGATTTTTATGGCACATAGAATAGGGAGAGTCCTTCTATGTAAAGGCTCTCTTGCACCATAATTCCACATGGTGAATTTATTCACCATGTGAGAAAGTGGAGCGCCAAAGGTTGGCACCCCTTGGTCCTTTCTCACGTCTCTTGGTCCCTTATATATATGGGATGTCCCATATGGCCCAAGTGCTAGGTTTTGGATGGAACCAGAGATAAGAGGCATTTAAATCAGTAAAAAGTTATAAAAAAAATTGAGAAAAGGCAAAAAAAATTGAGAGGCAAAAGTTGTAAGAAGGGTGGTGAGAGAATTAGCAAGTATTGCTAGTGTGCCCTAGGATTGGTTTTTTCATGGGTTGGAGCCAAAAATCAAATCCTAGATTGTGAGATATCTAAAGAGTATCTTCTTGGTATGATCCTAATGGTAAGTTTGGAGATGACTGAGCTTTGGAGTGATCATTCCTTGAGTTCGAAGCTGGTAGTATTCTTAAGAAGATAAGGTTGCGGTAGTGCACCGGTTAGGAAGGACCTTGACCAATTTTCGTATGGATCACCATTGGAGGGCTTCTACTTTGGAGTCTCATGGAGATATTCAATGTGCCAATTTATCCTTTTGATGAAAGTACAAATTCTATCCCTTTTGCATGCTTGTTTGTTTTGATCGACATCGGTAAGGTGATTCTAGGGTTTGAGTTTCAGCTTGATAGTTTTAACTGTTAAAGCTATTGACTTATTTAGTTTAAATTTAAAAATTACTATTCACTATGTGGTCAGAATCCAACAGTGATATCAGAGCCACCCCTATCTGATTCGATCAAACAAATGTAAAGTAGTAGTATAGAATTGATCTTGTTCATATATTGCCAAGAATATTGCTTCGATTTTTAGCATCGATCTTTAAAAATCAAAAATTATTTTTGACTTTATAAATATCATGATTTTAAATTTAGTTATTAAAATTATAAATTTGTGATAATTTAAGTAGAGTGATGCTTAAATTGATTCATGGTTTAAGGGTGTTATGCATGCCTAATATGATTAGGGGTTGCTTTATTATTTCAATTTTGCTTGTTATATATTATGACTTCAATTGCACCCTTATATGATTTTTGGCATGATTATATGACTACTATTGTGATTTATGATTATATACCAAATTACATAATATGTAAAGTATATTTTATATAGTCGTAGTTAGGATGTGCCGAGACCAGTTCAAAGATCCTCTTAAAAATTATATTAAGTTGTAATGTCGGGATATACTTTCAATAAAAATCAAATTTTTTTGACTAATTGGTGTCAAAAAAAGTGTGAAAGGTAATTTTCTAATTAGATCCATATGCTAGCCTGGCCAACTTTGTTGGTGTCTAAGAAAAGCTACGGGGAGCCTCCCACCTACTAACCTGGCCAATTTAGTTTTTGAATTTCGAACTTAGATTGATTAGTGATGTAGACATTACCAAGGCCTTCTTTCAAACTTGGTTAATAGAGTATGTCAAGATTTTAGTTAGCTTGTTGTGCTATTCACAAGGCTTACTATAGAAATTGATATGATATTGACCAAGTGTATTTTGATGCTTATGGTATATTTTGGATAGTGTTGCTTTGTTGTGCTATCCACAAGGGCAGCATTATTTAAGTATGACCATATGGGATTGAAGAGTCAACTTAACTAGAATACTATAGTTTGTTATACTATCCATAAGACTATATGTGATATAGAGGCCAGAAAAAAATATTAAGAATTGTAGAGATACAATTGGTAAAGAGTTACCTACTCTTGAATTCATGAATATTTATTGTGCTATCCACAAGGTATTTGTGAGGAATAAAGATCTTAACCCCATTAAGAAATATTAGTATGTTTCTCGATTTTCATATTTAAGGGCTATGAAGTTTGATAAAATAATGAAAGACACAATTAGATAAAAGTCGTAATCTAGTTATGCATATCATCATGAGTTATCCACTTATATTATATTCTTGTTATTGTAGATTAACTACACATATGACATCCTCACTATCACTTAGAGGTATACTAGATGCAAACAAATTGATCGGACCTAACTACGTAGACTAGTTAAGAAACTTGAGAATTATTCTCACTCAGGAGAAAATCTCCTATATTCTGGATACACCTACACCAGATTCACTTGGAGAAGATATTTTCGAGGAGGAAAGGGCCACATATAAGATGTGAAAAGAGGACAGTGTGACTGTCAAATGCATCATGCTTACCTCCATGGGCAATGAGCTTCAGAGGCAGTATGAGGACATGGATGTTCCCTCTATACTCCTTAATCTTAAGGAGTTATATGGTTAACAAAGTCGAATTGCTCGATATGAGAATCAAAGCAGTTGTTCCGTGCCTGCATGACTGAAGGCACCTCTGTGTAAATGCATATCCTGAAGATGACTGATTTGATCACTCATCTGGGATTGCTGGGTTTTCCATAGATGGTGAATTGAGCTAGGATTTGATCCTATAGTCTCTCTCTGACTCTTTTTCTCAGTTTGTTATAAATTATCATATGAACAACTAAACTTCAGCCTGCCAGAGCTACTGAACATATTGAAACAGCAGAGAGCCATTTCAAGGGTGAAAAGGCTCCGATACTTCTTGTCGATAAGATCAACAAGAAGAAAGGCAAGAAGAGTTCTAAGAAAAAGATGAACCCTAAGACTGACATCTCTAAGAAGAAGGTGAAGAAGGTTATCACCAAAAGTACTTGCTATCACTGTGGCAAGGAGGGCCATTAGAAGAGAAATTGCAAGGAATACCTTGCAACCATGAAACCAACAAATATTGCTAAAGGTTTGTATATGATACAACTAACTTATCATTAAGTACTTTATTCTCAGATTCTTGCGTATTAGATACTGTCTGTGGTTCACACCTTTGTAAATCATTGCAGGGTCTATAGGAAATAAAGAGTCTGAATAAAAGTAACTTCGAGCTGTTTGGCACTAGTGGAGAGTCCATTCAGGCCGAAGCTATAGGAACCAGAATTTTAAAGTTGTCTTCAGACAAAGTTTTAAACTAAAGACCTATTATTATATCCTTAATATCGTTAGAATATTATTTCTATACCATTATTATTGGAACAAGGTTTTGAAATAAAAGCAAAGAATAATAGTTGTTCTATATATTTTCTAACGAATATTACGAAAATGCTAATATTAATAATGATCTTTTATTCTTTCACTTAATGATAATATACTTTATATTGATAATATAAGAAAAAAAGAGAGGATGTGAATGTCACATACCTCTGGCACTGTCGATTTGATCATATAAATGAGTCGAGAATTAATAAGTCATACAAAGATAATTTCTTTGATCCTTATGATTATGAATCATATGGAACTTATAAATCTTGTTTTATAAAAAAATGACCAAGACTTCATTTACTGAACATGAAGAAAGGGCAAGTGACATATTAGACCTTGTACATATTGATGTTTGGGATCCAATGTCGACCCAGGCCAGAGGTGGATACTCTTACTTCATCACATTTATTGATGATAGGTGTAAGTTTGGATATGTATATTTAATAAAATATAAATTCGAAGCCTTTGACAAATTTAAAGAGTATCAAAGAATGGTTGAGAAATAAATCGATAAAAGTATTAAAACTCTTCAATCTAATCGAGGAGGAGAATACTTGTCTAGTAAGTTTTTGATTATTTAAAATAAATAGAATATTCTCTCAATGGACATCTCTTTATACTCCACAATTAAATAAAATTATGAAAAGGAGAAATCGCACCTTATTAGATATGGTACGGTCCATGATGTATTTTATGGATCTTCTGATATCCTTCTGGAGATATACTTTCGAGGCTGCAGCGTATGTCTTAAATAAAGTGCCTTCTAAATCTATTTCTAACACTCCATATGTGATATGGAAAGGAAAAGACCCAGTCTTAAGCATCTTAAGATTTGGGATTGTCTAGCTTATGTGAAAATATTGATAGACATAAGCTGGATGCTAGATCAGAAAATATAGGTTTGTAGGTTATCCCAAGGAGAGTATAGGATACTACTTCTACAATCCTACTCAACAAAAGGTATTGTTGGTAGGCATGCCATTTTCTTGGAGAAAGAGTTTATCCAAAAAGGAGGCAATGGAAGGTCTGTTGAACTTGAGGAAGTTCAAAACCTACAATCCATCCAGGATTCACAAAATTATTCTTAACCAGATGTGCTCATTGTTGAGGCACAGCCACTACACACACCTCCTCTCTGAAGGTCAAGTAGAATATGTAATGTACCACTCAGGTATGGATTTATCATTGAGAATGACTACACATCCCATATCATTGAGAATGATGATCCCACGATGTATTCGGAAGCTATCATGAGTAGTGACTCTGACAAATGGCTCAATACCATGAAATCTGAAATGGACTCCATGTATACCAATCAAGTTTGGACTTTGGTTGATGTGCCTGAGGGTGTGACCCCAATAAGCTGCAAATGGGTCTTCAAAAAAAAGATTGAAACAGATGGCCAGGTAGAGCCCTATAAGGCCAGACTGGTGGCAAAAGATTTCAAACAAAAACAAGATGTTGATTATGAAGAGACCTTTTCGTTGGTAGCCATGCACAAGTCTATTTGGATAATACTTGCTATTATAGCATACCACGACTATGAGATCTGACAGATGGATGTCAAGACTGTCTTCCTCAATAGAAACCTTAAGGAAGAAGTCTATATGACTTAGCCAGAGAGAATTTATCTCTAGTAGG
>KE509462.1:18497-30913 GCA_000441515.1 Elaeis oleifera | reverse complement strand
AGATTATTAAATTAATCTAATATACATATAATCTAATCATTAAATCAACCTACTCTAGGATCTATGGCATATTTGTTGAATATAAAATCTAAAAAATATTGAAGATGAAATCAATATGCATGCATGTGAGCAGTAGATCACATCTACTTCTAATCTGAGTTCAAAACTCTATACCTGATCTTGGGTTGATGATCTCTATTGCTAAGAGACATGGTAGAGAGGATCCTCGCTGGTTGCTCATAGCCACACATACATCCGGCCTTTACAAAAAATTCACTTGAAGCTCCGATCTGATCGATCTTCTCGGGAGTGCTAGCTCGCATGAAGATCTTCTTCTTGGCTGATATGGATCTTTTCTTCAAATCTCTGAAATCTTTTTAGTGATTGAAGATGAAATTTTGGAGAAGATAAAGAGGTAAAGAAAGATGAAGAAAAAATAATTTTTTCTAATTTATTCTCTCTTCCTAAACCCTTAGAACCAAAACTTGGTATTTAGATTTTTGCGCATACCCCAAGAGAGAGGACCCTCCTCTTTATTTTTACATTATGAACCATACCCAAACTTCTACCATATGAAGAACTCTCTTCTATTATCTTACATAAAAAAAGAAACCACAAAAGCCCCTTTTATAGGCATGTAAGGAGATGGGGTGAAGAGTCCTAGTGATCCTGGACTCTTACAAGATTCTATCTCCCTTCACAATTCTACATCCCAAAACATGCCAAAAAAATATGGGACACCTTTTCTCATATTTTCTATGGTAAATCAATTCTCTAGATGATCTCTTATAAAAACTCTCCTCAAAATGTCACATATATAAGGAGAAAAAAATTTATTGGCATGAAGAGATTGATCTAGATGAGAATAGATTCTACTGATAAAAAATATTTTAAAATCTAATTTTAGAATCTTTCTTTTATCAAAACAATCAGATTTGGATGTGAGATAGAGAAGAGAAAGGACTCTTTGGTGTAAAATAATCTCACTCAAAATAATTTTTGCATAAAGATATATGGCGTGCAAATTGGATTGGCGCAGGGAGAAGAGTCCTATTCCAATAAGGACTCCTAATTTTCTTATTTGAAACCAAACCAAATCATATCTGGTTTAGCCCAAGTAAAATATATGAAATCCAATCTAATTAGGTTCATAAATTTTAATCTAATTTTAATCAAATAAAAAATTGATTAAACCAAAGTCTTGATCAAATTAGGGATAATTCTCCCATAACGATTAGGTCATCTCATAACCTAATCGGATAACCTAATTGAATCTAATTTGATTAGATTTTATTTAATCCTCTTTTCTCAATCAAATTAAGTTAATCAGCAATTTAATTACTAATTAATCCTTTATTAATTCATTAACACTTGGTGAATTAATTTATTATAACTTTTGCATAAGATTAACCATCAATCGAATTGACGATTAAACCCTTGAATGATTCTCAATCGTTGATCAGCCACATGATCAGTTAGAAACTTCTTTTGAGTGTGACCCCATAGGTTCGAACCTAAGTCGATAGCATAAAATATCTTTCTGAACCAATTGATGTAACCATCTAGCAATGGTGACCCGACATCCGGATAGGTCGAATGAAGGCGAAGCAACATTCAATAACCTATTGGCATATGGTTATCGTATAATTCATCTCTTTGATCCTAATACTCGAAGACGACCTAAGATTTAACTGTCAATCCTAGATAAGTCATCCATATTATATTTTAATATTTTTTAAATCCATCACATAGATTATTCGGGCTCAAATTTTGCTAAATTAAAATACGCTGATACATATCTCCTACTAATTCAGAGGGGTCAATCCCATCTTGACTCCCATACTGACTTGACAAGTACTTGACTGTACCCAAAAATTTTTCATTACTGAATTAAAAACTTAGTTAGTCCAGTACCGAAGTACAGTGAGTTACTTGTAAGTCACTGTGGTGATCTCAGATCGGAAGGACACTTATACCCATACCCTTCGCGAGCTACCCTTGACAGCAGAGTGCTCGACAATTGATCACATTCAATGATGATGTACTCCTACATCTCACCTGCATGCCATACAAGTATCTCCAAACCATTGGTTACAAGGATAACCAATGCATATGGCACACAACGACCTATACTTGATATCGCTATCGTCCTAGTAATAGTGTATCATTTGGTCGTGAACCAATTTAAAGACTATGTGATAAATCCTCCTTTATCGATCCAAGTAGTCATAAAGACTTCATCACAATATAGAAGTTTGTTAGAAGATATAATTTTATGATAAAAAATATCAAATAATTTTATTATTTATCAACTCATAAATAATTATAGTTAGCACAATCGTCACACGATTGGCTTTAGGACATATTTTCCAACACAGATCTACTTCTATCTGAGTTCAGAACTCGATATCTGAGCATGGGTCGATGATCGCTACTATTGAGAGATATGGTAGAGATGATCTTTGCTGGTTGCTCACAGCCGCACATACATCCGGTCTCTATGAAAAGTCCACTCAAAACTCCGATCTGATCAATCTTCTTGGGAGTGCTAGCTCGCGCGAAGACCTTCTTCTTGACTGATTTGGATCTTTTTTTAAATCTCTGAAATCTTTCTAAAGATTGAAGATAGACTTTTGGAGGAGATGAAGAGATGAAAAAGATGGAGGAGAAATAATTTTTCTCTTATTTTTTCTCTCTTCCCAAACCCTTGGTCCAAACCTTAGAATTTAGGTTTTGTGCTAACCCAAGAGAAGAGGACTCTCCTCTTCTTTCACACCATGAAACCATACCCAAGACCCCTCTCAATGTGAAGGCCTCTCTCTCAAGTCTCTTACACACACAAAAGTGAAAATAAACCCTTTTATTCATGTGTATGGAGGTGGGGTGAAGAATACAACAATGTTTGGACTCTTCCATACATTGTCGCCTCTCTTCACAATTCCATGCCCCAAAAATTATGTGATGCCCCTTTTCCTTATTTTCCATGGTAAAGAAATCCTTATCTAATTTCTAACATTAAGAACTTCCTCAAAATATCACACAAAATAAAGAGAATAAAAAAAGTGGGCGGCAAGGTTGTAGATAAGGTCAAACCATATCTTTTATGGTATCCTATTCAAATCTCATTTGAATATACCAAATAAAATCAGATCTCATCCAATCTTATATGTGAGAAAGAGAGGCTGAGGGATTCTTTGACATGAAAAAATCTCACACAAAATAATTTTGTGCATGAGGAATATGACGTGCAAAGTGGGAGGCACAAGGGAAGGAGAGTCCAATCCCATATGGACTCTTTATTCTTATTGAATCCAAACTAAATCACATCTGATTTAGCCCAAATAAATAGATGAAATCTAATCTAATAAGGTTCATAAATTTTTAATCAAATCTCAATCAAATTAAAATTAATTGAACCAAAGTTATGATCAAATCAAAGATAATTCTCCCTTAGTGATTAGATCATCTCATAGCCTAATCGGGTCAAACCTACCTGAACCTAATTCAATTAGATTTTATTAAATCTTCTTTATTCAATCAAATTGAGTTAATCAATAATCTAATTGCTATTTAATCTTTCATTAATTCACTAACACTCAATGAATAAATTTAGTATAATTTTGTATAAGATTAACCATCAATCGAATTGACGATTAATCCCTTGAACGATTCTCAATCGTTGATCAGCCATATGATCAGTTAGAAACTTTTTTTGAGTGTGATCCCATTGGTTCGAACCTAAGTCAATAGCATAGAAATAATTTTAACCAATCGATATAACCATCTAGCAATGGTGACCTGACGTCTGGATAGGTCGAATGATGGCGAAGCAACATTCAGAATCTACTGGCATATCGTTATCGTATAATTTATCTCTTTGACCCTAATGCTCAAGAAGACTTAGGATTTAACTGTCAATCCTAGATAAATTATCCACATTGTATTTTAATCTTTCAAATCTATCACATGGATTATTTGGACCCAGATTTTGCTAAATTGAAATACATTGATTCATTAACTCTTACTAATTTGGAGGGTCAATCCCATCTTGACTCACGCACCAACTTAACAAGTACTTGACTGCATCCAGAAATCTTCCATCATTAATTAAAATTCAGTTAGTCCGGCACCAAAGTATAGTGAGTTGTTTGCAAGTCACTATGGTGATCTCAGGTCAGAGGGACACTTATACTCATACCCTTCATGAGCTACTCTTGATAGCAGAGTGTTCCGTAGTTGGTCACATTCAGTAATGATGTACTCCAACATCTCACCTACATGCCATACTAGTGTCTCCATACTATTTGATTACGAAGACAACCAACGCATATGGAACACAATGACCTACACTTGATATCGCTATCGTCTTAGTAATAGCATATCATTTGATCACGAACCAGTTTAAGGACTACGCGATAAATTCTCCTTTATCGATCAAAGTAGTCCTAAGGACTTCATTACAATATAAGAGTTCATTAGAAGATGTTATCTTGTGATAAAAAAATCAAATAACTTTTATTATTTATCAATTCATATTCATTTATAATTAGTACAATCTTCAAATGATTGACTTTAGGATATATTTTTCAACAACATAATATAGCTATTGTCCTATCAATAGCATATTGTTTGATCATGAACTAGATTTAAGGACTAAACGATATATCCTCCTATATCGATTTAAATAGTCCTAAGAATTTCATCACAATATAGAAGTTCAAAGAAATATATACAAAGTGATTATAAAGCTAAATTATATTTATTATTTAACAATTCATATACAATTACATCAATGAGCTCAACCATCAATAAACTGATGCTTGACTTTGGAGCACAATTCCCAACAACTCTCACTTGGACTAAAATCAATCGGTACAGTATCGTATACCCATCTTCAATTTATAATCTTCAAAATCTTTAACACTGAGGGCTTTAATAATAGCTCGATCAGGTTCTCCTTTCCATCGATCTTCTGAAGCTCGATGTCACCTTGATCCATGATCTCCCAAACCAGGTGGTAGCGACGTAGAATGTGCTTGATACGCTGATGTGACTTTGGTTCATTCGCTAGAGCAATGGCACCAATGCTATTGCAGTACAATAAGATAGGGCCATCGAGGGAGGGTGCCACTCCGAGCTCACCGATGAACTTCTGCATCTACACAACTTTCTTCGTAGTATCGGATACCACTATATATTCTACCTTGCAAGTAGAGTCGGCCACGATGTGCTGCTCGAATTTTTCAGCAAACTGCTCTACTATTCAGGGTATATACATATCCCGACATGCTCTTGCTATCGTCATGGTCTGATTGAAATTGGAGTCCATAAATCCCGTAAGTTTTAAGTCAGATTCTCTATAGACAATGAAAGAGTTAATACCCTGCAAGCCAATCTTATGGCATTTGTAAAAGGGATTAATCTATTTTATCTTCCATACTCATATAATTGATATATTTATTATGAATAAATTTGAGATATTTGTTTCATCATATGCCATGCATTGATTAAATTATGATGAATCTCATTGGTTAGCATAACAGTTTTAGGATGATGATTAAATCATGCCAATGAGATCTAAAATCTTAAAATTCTAATGTAAAATCTTTCGAGTCATAGGATCATTGAGTCGGGGATTAATAATACTAGATAGATTGGCACATTCTATATGTGCTCGATAGAGAGGATGATTGATCTCATAATTACTTGCATGGAGATACTAATACAAGGATGTGGGTTCTCATAGGAGAATGAGTTCCCTAAAATGATCCATCATGAGAATTATATCTAATAAAAGTCTTACTTATATGTCAAAAGATGATTCTCTAGTAGGAGTAGTACATGTGGTCCTTTGACCTGAGGCTACCACAGTACCTTGTATATATAGATCTATATTTTGATTTATTTTCTATCATGACTTTCTAAGATATATGTGGGTGTTCTAGATATAGTGAAATATATATGAAGGTGGTGAGTAAGTCAATAAGAAATCAATCACTTTCAGTAAGGAGAGATATCATCCTAAGCAATCTCATCAATCGATGACTCAGGAAGTCTTTGATCAAAATATGATGAAAGTTAGAAATGGTTTCTAATTTTCATAGGTTGAGTCATCATTAGTGAATTAAGATTCATTTGAATAAATGTTAGGGTTTGACATTTTTTTATATCCATTACTTATTCTGGATGAAAGATGATCGAAGGATTGAATTACATGGTAACTTACCACTGAAGGATATTTTTAATATTTTCATCAGAATATTCTACATCTTCTGGATAGGCATAACATGTTGCTAGATATCAATCATATCTTGTAGGTTTTCATGAATTAAAGAGATTAATTTATGGGTCAATTAGAGAAGGTTCTAATTTGACAACTTGGGTCTACATTGGTTTGACCTAAATTGATTAGATGGAGTCTAATCAAATCTGGTCAACATGTATCTGATCCTACTGCTGGCTAGGTTGATGGAAAATCGATAGATCAAAATATGTATTTTAAAATTTACACAGTAGAGGATAGTAGATTAAATATTTTAATCTCCTATACATCCTTTAGATCAAATCTAAACTACGTTTTAAGGATCTATGATATGAAATTTTGCATACAAAAATCTGATATAAAAAAAAAAACTGCATCAATCATATCGATGCCCTAGATCAGATCTAACCATTAGATCTGATCGGATGAATTCAGAACTTATTATCTTTGCATGGATCAATGATCACTGCTACTGATAGGTATGGTATGAGGTTCTTCCTGATGTCGAGTAGCCGCACAGCTCCTCCGGCCTCTACAGGTCATAAAAGCCCTGATCAATTCGTCCTTCTCGGGAGTGCTAGCTCGCGCTGAAGGTTCTAGATGGCTGATTTAAGCTCTTCCTTTGGATCACCTGGACTCTTCCAAATCAGAAGATGGAGCTACATGAAGAGGTGGTGGTGTGGAAGATTAGAACAAAATACTCTTGTATTTTTTCTCACACAAAACCTAGAGCCGAAACCCTAGAACCCACCCTAGACCTCACACCCAAAGAGGAAGGACTCTTCCTCTATTTCTCATGCACAGAAGCCCACCCCTCTCTATTTCACACCCACACTATATCAGAAGAAGTTTCTCATGATAAAAACTAATTTTTTTGTTGCACAAAAAGGAGAAGAATTTAAGGTGGCATGGAGATCGGATAGGATAGGGATGAGGTGGTTCGAATTAATTCGAATTCAAATCATTTTGAATTCAAACCAAAAGCCACTTTATTCTTATCCACTTGGGGTGTTAGAAGAGCTGAGGTGTGAGACATTTCTCACATCATTTTCTTCTCAAATCATCATATAATACTTAGCCTTCCAAAGGTGATGGCACCAAGGTAAGGATAAGGATAAGTTTTAGTTATTTTCAAGTCAAATTCAAACCCTTTGAATTCAAATGATTAACCAAATTTATCTTCATCCAAATGGAACCAGAGAAGGGGTGTCAAAATCTTCTAGGTGTGAGAAAATATTCATGTGAGAACATTTCTAGCATGAAGAAAAAAGTGGTGCAGAGAAGAGGTGGCGCAAGGTTGGTTCAATTCGAATTCGAATTCGAAATCTTATTCAATTAGGTTTTTAATCCAACCAAATTAGATTAGACCTAATTAGACCACTGAAGTTAATCCAATTAATAACTAATAGCATCTATTAAATCTTAATCAAATCAAAATTAATCCAGCTTAAGTCTCGATTAAATCAGGAATCGAACAACCTTAGCGATTAGGTCATCTCATAACCTAATCAGTTTAAACCAAATTGAATCTAATTCAATTAGATTTGATCCAAACCTTAATGCTCAATCAAATTAAGCTAATTAACAAACTAATCATTAATAAATCCTCCAATAATTTACTAATAATTAGCAAATTTATTATAATTTTTACACAAGGTTAATCATCAATCGAATTGATGATTATATCCTAGAACGATTCTCAATCATCGATCAGCCATAAGATCAGTTAGAGATTTTTTTTGAATGTGACCTCATAGGTTTAAATCTAAGTCGGTAGCATAGAACAATCTTTCTATACCCTCTAGAAAGCTCTTCGATGAGAGTTGCCTTACTGCCTCCGATGGCAGGAGTTTGAGGTCGGACCACCATTAGATCGACTCTAGCCTACTCAACTACTTCGATGACCATCGAAGTAGCTCGATGATTGAATTCTAGACCCTAGGCCTAACCCAAAGTCCGAAAAAAATTTCGAGCTGGACTCAAGAAGGGGTATGGTCTAACCCACCCAGCTCGTTTTCAGCCTTATTTGTAATACCGCTTGGTACTTTGGAACCTTCAAGATAAGATTTGCCTGGATGCCATACTGATGTGCTTGCACAGTCGAATCATCTAGCACTCTCCAAGTCCACATGCATCGGATGCACCTCTCGACCATCTCCGTTTGCAATGATGCTCTGTACTTTGGAACCCACTAATTTAAAATTTAAAATATTACATTGTATATAACCATAGACTCATTTTTTGATTAATGTACATATTCTACGATATCTTTATATTTATATATTTTTGTACAAGTGGGAGAATTATGTACATTAGTCAATTGATTATCCAATATGGACAGTTTGAAAAATATGATTAATTCTATAGATTATTACAGTAATCAAACGGTATGGTGAAAGTTTGAAAAAATTTTGGATAGTATTTTCTTTAGTTCTCCTCACACATCTTATGCTATATGGGTAAGAACTAAGAAGAGATGCTGTCAAATTTTTTTAACCCTTATTACATATCATTTGATTATTATACTTGATATATAGAATTAATATAATTCGTGAATGGGATAGGACATTCTATATCCATTAGTTGATGGTAGGATATAATTATTATATAAGCCACTCAAAATATTAAAATAATTATTTAATAATTATTTTTATTTATATATGTAGAATCCTTAGATAGTGCGCCATGGACCATAATTGGATGAACTATCGAGTAGTTGATGGGGTAATTTCTACTGAATACAAGGTGGGTGTAAAGTGATTCTATGGTATGGTTTTGGGAATGCGATACTCTTAAGGGTGGGCTCGTTGCTTTTGTAAGAGATGTGGCAATAGAGAAATACTTGATAGGGATACAATAACTGTCAATTTATATAGAAATAAATTTATGCCCAACTATGAGTATTGGTACCTACATGAGGAGATGTGGGAGATAGTTGCAAGGGTTAGAAATGAGCAAGACATGGACACAGATAGAATGGTAGGCATGGTTATGGATGCTGCTAGTCCTGAATTTAATAGAGATATAGAAGATGATCCAAAAGCTAGAATGGTGATTTCTATCGAATACTTAGAGATGCTGATGAACCACTATGGCCAGAATATGAAATACATACTGTATTATCAGTTATGTTAGAGTTATTAAACTTGAAGGTCGAGTTTAATATGATAGTCAACTATTATGATAGAATAGTAGCAATCATAAAGAAATACTACCGAAGGATGAGAAGCTTGTTAGAAGTTTCTATGCTTCAAAAAAATGATGAAAGGTTAGGCATGGGATATGAGAAGATAGATGCATGTCGTAATGATTGCATAATTTATATAAGGAAGATCAATCAAAGAGCTCATATGATGTACGCAGTAAAAGCCGACTTAAGCTGAGGCAAGAGGATAGGAATCAAAAGAATATACCATACAAGGTTCTTCGATACCTGTCCTTCACTCCTAGGCTTTGAAGACTCTAGTTATCTAAGAGTACTGTCAGACAGATGAGATGAGACAAAGAAGAAAATCGTAAGAGTACGTGACATATTATAATGGCTGTAACATAAATGGTTTCAAATTTCACATGCAGCAATATGGATATCATAAGAGTACAATGAACAGCAGTGTGTGTGTAAAGGACAGTTAGTGGATAGAGGTGGAGAGTGACTACTAGGGAATCCTCGAAGAAGTGATCAAGCTGATCTATCTTAGAGATAATAGTATCATTCTGTTTAAGTACCAATGCTTTGAGATCGATAATTGTATGAAAATTAATTCATGACATGGGCTTATTGAAATCAAAAATGGATCAAAAGCATATATCAATGACCCCTTTTTGCTAGCTCAACAAGCTGTTCAAGTGTATTATACTCTTTTTCTATCAAGAGAGAGGAAGGAAAGATTGGTGGGCTATATGTAAAGTTAAGTCTCAAGCCATTCATTATGAGCTCGAAGAAGAAGAAGAAGAGCCCCATTTATCAGAATGCTTTCGGAGGAGGAAACATTAAGAGTTCATCAGCATTTAATAGATGTAAAGTTGGATACTCCAAAAATTCTCTTACATGATAGCCACCATGAGGAGGTAGATCATATTGAGTTTATTTTTAAGAAGCATGCTATCCAAGAAGGTGAGGAAGATGAAGAAGCAGAAGAGGAAGAGGAAGAGGATGAATCAGAAGAAGAATCTCAATGGTACCAAACATCTGAAAAGAAAGATGACTAGTTAACCCTAGGAAGAAAGGACTTGACCCCAAGGACAAAGGAGTCAACTTTGGCACACTGGAGAAGACTAGCATGCAGTTGGAATCGACCCTAGGGTAGATGGAGCTATTTTGAATAATTTCAATTATTTATTTTTTTTCATACTTGCCTTGCATCATTTCAATTATTACATTGCTTGCCAAATTATAATTTGTATAATTAATCCATGAATCTATTATTTTATTTTCAAAGATTACAGGATGAGTACTTCTAAAGGATAGAGCCATGCTAGTCGAAGAGAGAGCTCCAGAGAATAGAGCTCCAGAGAAGAGAGCTCTCGTGTGGGCATCTCATATGGTTCTGCAACACCTGGACCATGGGGTAAAATCTAACACTAAAAATTCTCTATTTGGTTATTTATTATTTACTGTCTGATATAATATTCTTTATGATCTTTTGCTACTCTCAGATTCAGACGATGTGGAGTCACCATTGATCCCACAGTCACATGGAGTAGTGGCCAGCTCAAAGCCTCAGCATTGTGGTAGAGGACCCGCCTGACATTTGGCACCTCTGACTCAATCAGAGGATAGAGAGCTAGTGCACATTCAGAGCCGCACGTAAGTACTAGATCTTCGAGTAATACTTTTAAAATTTTTTATCATTTTAGAATCAATATTTATAGTTCAAAATTAATTTTACAGAATATTTAGAGAGCCTAGGGTGTCTCATGTCATCATCGAGATCTTTCGACGATTAATGTCGAGGTCGGTGAACAAGTTTCTAGTTGACCGTTGGGGGCTCGTGATGCTGTGTGGGAGATATTCCAGATAAGTCAAAGGTGTTTAAATTTAAATTCAAAGTACATTTGTATTCAGACATTAATACATGCCATCCTTTATTTGCAGCCATACTACTAATTCGAGACTCCTCAGGACGAGGAGGTTGGCCGTCAGACTTTCGAGAAGGTCGCCACACATTGGCTCCGTGATGGGCTATACTATCTCAGGCAGTCCGTCATTGAGTTCTCCAGCTTTGAGTCACCATTGGACTAAAAGTTTTCATGGATCACTAGATGCTGGAGGATATTTGAGAGGCCTTTTGTGACCAGTGGAGCAGTAAGGTGTACTTAGGTAGACGATAGAGGGTCTAATAGAATCGGGCTACCTAGTAGGATCCGATCTAGCACATCGATGGCTCTGTTGGCACACATGTCATTACAGATAGATTGATAAATTTTAACTTATATTAATCTCATTTTAATTGATTATATGTTAGTTTTATTAACTTAATTTCTTTATTTATTGTAGACACAGTAGGTGGATCATGTACCACGGTAGCTACAGTTATGGGAGGCCGTGCATCAGTCTAGGAGGATCGGTGATTACTTAGATTCTAGATTCAGATGGATTGTGATAAAATATTATTTATTAAATTTTTATATATATTGATATGTATAATACCACTAATGAATTTCTAAATTATGTAGGTGGATTACGTGGAGTACGTCGTGGCACGGCATGTGAGAACCCATCCTCTCAGCCCCTCCTTAACCTTGAGGGATGGCTTAGGGCCATCAGAATATTAAGAGCCGGATCATAGAATTCGGGCATAGCTTCAACCCTCCAGCAGCTCGTTGGTCTTCAACATTCTCCTCTTAGACCTCGACGATCCAAAAGTGGGGCGATGCACATGTTAAGGAGATCGTGCAGAGGCTTCTTTGCCTGTGACCTAAGAGCTTTCAAGACGCCGTCTGTGATATGGTGGTTGAGATTCTTCGGGATCCACATCTATGCAATCAATTGAGCTCATTATCATAGCCATCACAGTAGGTAAGTCAAGCGGTATTAATAAATTTTTTACTTACTTTAATTTTTATATTTAAAAGCTTCACATTGTTAGGCTTGAGTCGGAGGAAGGGGATCTAAGGGTCAAAAGTCAATCTTTCTATTTGATGGATGAGATGG
>KE509460.1:19797-35185 GCA_000441515.1 Elaeis oleifera | reverse complement strand
AGTGAATCCAAAAATTTTAGGAACTTAATATTCACTAACCAAGAATCTTAAGAGTTAAAAATATTGAAAATCCAAATCAAAAGATCATATAAGGTCCAAAAGATCATCTTCAATGCATATTGCTATTTAAGTGTCTTAGAAGCATTTATTTGCTTTGATTCCCTCCCTCAAGGTAAACAAATTTCATAATCTAGTAAGCTGGTCAAATTTATGCAACAAAATAAAGGAGGATTGAGAAATCAAAGATATAAGCAACATGAACAGCTCCCTATTAGCTAAATGGGCATGAAAATGTTTGAAACCATGGTCAACTAGTGGATGGAGGGACCTAACAATTCAGCATATCTTTATACCTATTCAATGGAAAGGAAAGAAAAACTCAACCCTTCTCTAAAATTTAGAAAATTATAGAAAGAAAATCTTTGAAAAATCAACTCTTCTTGATTATTTTTGAAGTAAAATTTTGTACATATTTTCATCCACCCAAAAAATCACTTTTAAGATGTCCATGCACCAAAAAAAAAAGGTACCTTGAAATTCATTCAGAAAGAAACATATATAGTGACAATTCCATGCATGAAAAGAAAAGAAATATAGCCTTCCAAAGTGCTGCAAAAAAAAAAATCAAAAAATTATGCTTCTTATTTCTTTTGAAATTTTAAAAATTAAGAAATATAGTTTTTGATATATTTTTCTCTGTACATAAAAATTTTGAACTTGAGTTTGGTGTCATGATGATTGAAAGCAATATGAGACCCAAAAAAACTTGGTAACTATTTGTTCCTACAATTCAAGTGCCAGTCTAGACAATCAAAGTCATTGAGAAGATTAGTATCATGCCTCCATTTTTAATTTTACTTTTCAAGTTCTTATTATTCTTTATTTCATAAATTAAATTTTATTTTCATTATCACCCTATCCATCGCGTGTGTATCATTTATGTGAGATACCTCTATTCTCTCTTTTTGTAGAATTTTGTTAAAGAGCAATCTGAACTAATATATCGGTAGCCTCTAAATGAAGTTTAAACTTTATTCTTATATCACTATTTTTCTTTTGTGCACCCTCTTCTAAACACCTCATTCTTTGATCTTTCTTTAATAAAGTACAGGAAGTTCTTTCCTTCCTCCTCTTATGTCAAAAAAATTTCCTCTCCCTTCCCTTGCAAGCTAATTCTCTTTGCTTGTGTTTTGTGTATCCTTTTCTTGTAAACTCTTCTGATATAAATACTTCTCCATCAATAAATTTGGGTGCCTTTATAGCCTCCCTTCTGATATATTTTTCTCTGCACATAAAAAATTTTGAACTTGAGTTTAGTGTCATGATGATTGAAAGCAATATGAGATCCAAAAAAACTTGGTAACTATTTGCTCCTATAATTCAAGTGCCAGTCTAGACGATTAAAGTCATTGAGAAGGTTAGTATCATGCCTCCATTTTTTAATTTTACGTTCCAAGTTCTTATTATTCTTTATTTCATAAATTAAATTTTGTTTTCATTATCACCCTATCTATCGTATGTGTATCATTTATGTGAGATATCTTTATTCTTTCTTTTTGTAGAATTTTGTTAAAAAGCAATCTGAACTAATATATCGGTAGCCTCTAAATGAAGTTTAAACTTTATTATTATATCACTATTTTTCCTTTCGTGCACCCTCTTCTAAACACCTCATTCTTTGATCTTTCTTTAATAAAGTACAGGAAGTTCTTTCCTTCCTCCTCTTACGTCAAAAAGATTTCCTCTCCCTTGCAGGCTAATTCTCTTTGCTTGTGTTTTGTATATCTTTTTCTTGTAACCTCTTCTAATATAAATACTTCTCCATCAATAAATTTGGGTGCCTTTATAGCCTCCCTTTTGACATGTTTTTCTCTGCACATAAAAAATTTTGAACTTGAGTTTAGTGTCATGATGATTGAAAGCAATATGAGACCCAAAAAAATTGATAACTATTTGTTCCTACAATTCAAGTGCCAGTGTAGATGATCAATGTCATTGAGATGGTTAGTATCATGCCTCCATTTTTTAGTTTACTTTTCAAGTTTTTATTATTCTTTATTCATAAATTAAATTTTGTTTTCATTATCACCCTATCCATCGCGTGTGTATCATTTATGTGAGATACCTCTATTCTCTCTTTTTGTAGAATTTTGTTAAAGAGCAATCTGAACTAATATATCGGTAGCCTCTAAATAAAGTTTAAATTTTATCCTTATATCACTATTTTCCTTTCGTGCATCCTCTTCTAAACACCTTATTCTTTGATCTTTCTTTAATAAAGTACAGGAAGTTCTTTCCATCCTCCTCTTATGTTAAAATGATTTCCTCTCCCTTGCAGGATAATTCCTTTTGTTTGTGTTTTGTATATTCTTTTCTTGTAACCTCTTCTGATATAAATACTTCTCCATCAATAAATTTGGGTGCCTTTATAGCCTCTCTTCTGATATATTTTTCTCTGCACATAAAAAATTTTGAACTTGAGTTTAGTGTCATGATGATTGAAAGCAATATGAGATCCAAAAAAATTGATAACTATTTGTTCCTACAATTCAAGTGACAATCTAGACGATCAAAGTCATTGAGAAGGTTAGTATCATGCCTCCATTTTTTAATTTTACTTTTCAAGTTCTTATTATTTTTATTTCATAAATTAAATTTTGTTTTCATTATCACCCTATCCATTGTGTGTGTATCATTTATGTGAGATACCTCTATTCTCTCATTTTGTAGAATTTTGTTAAAGAGCAATCTGAACTAATATATCGGTAGCCTCTAAATGAAGTTTAAACTTTATTCTTATATCAGTATTTTTCTTTCGTGCACCCTCTTCTAAATACCTCATTCTTTGATCTTTCTTTAATAGAGTAAAGGAAGTTCTTTCCTTTCTCCTCTTATGTCAAAAAGATTTCCTCTCCCTTGCAGGCTAATTCCCTTTGCTTGTGTTTTGTATATCCTTTTCTTGTAACCTCTTCTAGTATAAATACTTCTCCATCAATAAATTTGGGTGCCTTTATAGCCTCCCTTCTAAGAGAGAAAGAGAGGGTAATCCTTGGAGCACACAAAACTATTGAAACAATATTGGCTGAGGAGAGCATGGCGAAGAGAGAGAGAGAGAGAGAGAGTAGTCCTTGGAGCACACAAAACTATTGAAACAATATTGGCTGAGGAGAGCATGACTTGCCATACAATACAGATAGATTTTGATCTTGATTTTACTCAAAGCAAAGTCCAACCTCATTGCACCATGAATCCTAAATTGCTTGAAGCAGCAATATCAGGAGATAAAAGAATTCTAGATGAATTATTGCGACAAAATTTTTTTTATTTGGAGATCCGGTGTCGGATATTACAATATCAATATCAGAGGATGTTGCAATACAGTAAGATACTAGATGCCTTCTTGAAGTAACACCGGAGGGCAACACGGCCCTCCAAGTAGTTGCTAGCCGAGGATATTTGGAGCTTGCCAATGAGCTCTGTCGTAGAGAGAAATCTCTTTTGGTGGCACCAAATAAGAGGCTTGACACTCCGCTGCATTGCGCTGCAAGGGTTGGATATGATAAGATGGTCTTCCTCATCCTCCAATTTGTGAAGAAGTATAGGATCGAATCGCCGAGAGTGCTAATAGCAAGGAACAGGAATGGTGCTAATGCTTTGCATGAGGTTGTCAAATATGACCATGAGTGCGTGGCCAAAATACTGATGGAGGAGGATGTTAGATTGGCATCCATGCTGAATAATGCTAACATGTCTCCACTCTATTTGGCCTTCATGATAGGATTCTTCAATGTAGCTAAAGCCTTACTACAGTCCTCCTTCTGGGAGAATGATTTTATAACATCTTATGCAGGCCCTAACAAAAAAATGACATTGCATGTAGCAATCGTAAATCAAGGTAACCATGTGCTTGACTTATATATTGTTCTCTTTTTTTTTTCCTAAAGAAAAGGTGAGCATGTCACTACCATTTCATTTATGAAATGATCAGAACACAAAAGAAGCAAGAAAGCCGTATCACATAATACAGCAAAATAAGTCCTTTTTAAGCGTGTAGGGGCAATAGCTGTCTACACCCAGCAAAGTACAGATCTATATCACTTAATAGAAAAATTTACGAAACAAATAATAGGAAAGCTCAACCACATAGGTATCTTTTCCTCAACTTTAGAAGATCCAGATAGTGGGAATTAAGCAACTGCTAATCACAATTGTTTGCTGGGAAAAACCTAGGCCTAGTTAAGAGATATTAGCCCAAAATTTAAGTAGCTAGGATGTTGGTGGGATCAGACATGGCCGACGGCTGCCAAGACATCGCCATCGTGTGGATCAACTTGGCCTGGCCACTTCTTTGCTGGTGCTGCTCCTGCCCATTTAGGCTATCAAGGTTCAGTTGGCAACATTCCTTGATGGTCACCAGGTATAACTTCCCTTATAACAATAGCAAACTTTGACTTTCTTTTTCTATTGTTCTTGTGATGATCCTCTGTTGGGACAAATCAACTAACCCCAGACTCCGACTCTACATCGATCTTATGAACACAATACTCCGATTCTGATTAACAATCAGTTGACCGATCGACAGTCTGCTATCATCAACCAAAATGGATAACTTGGTCAATCTCCGACCGAAGACCATCGGCATATCAAATAATCGATCGATATTCATTCGGATCTCTACGACTACCGACCTACTACTATTACCGATATATAGTCGGCTTATCTTCCCACGATCATATAAGGCCGGAATGTATGGAACCTATCCATCTAACTGTTATAAACAGTTATCGACTATGTGTCACGGTCATTAGTGGGTATAAACAGCCCATTAATTTCATGATTATGGTCCGATAATTTAGTGCAATAAAAGCAGAACCATTTGCTCGACGGTTACACCTGAATCATCTATAAAAAGAGATAATTGAACAGTATTGATAAGACAATTCTGGGCTGAGTCTCTGTCATTTCAAATATTCTTATTTACTGTTCACCACTCTCCACTGATTTAAGCATCGAAGGATCCTTGCCGGATACAATTTCAGTCTGTGAGGACTTCATTTTGCAGGTGCTCATCACCGACGACAGACGATAGGAGATTAGCTACCGCAGATTGACGCACCAGGTAGGAGAAGAACACAATCTATCATGTCAAAAATCAGAGCTCAACACTCGACAAGATCGGCGAGGCAGTTTTTCCATCCGAAAGATGTTCCTCCCCCACCTCCAGTGGCAGAGTCCAGTTCTTCACATCCTGTGATCACCACAGACGCACAGATTGCTGCATTAATGCAGCAAATGAAGGTACTAACAGAGGTGGTCCAAAACCTCCAGCAGCAACAACTTAGCAGCAGTAGCAGCCACCAGTGGAAGAGCCAATGGCTTAGTCAGTGCCATCTAGGCACAGTCGCTGTCCTCTACGACATTCACCCTTCTCATCTTCGGAGCGGCGACCGTCTCAACACTCCCACTGAGATGGGCAACCTTATTTTTGGCACTCCCATCATGCCACCCATCATTCACGGCATTCTCCCCCTCATTCTTGAGCACATAGTATCAGAAAGAAGAAAAGACTACGGATGCCTTCTGCTTCTCTATCTTCAAGCTCTTCAGGAGGTTCTACCCCTGGAGGTTTTTTGCAATGATGGCTTGACGACTACGAATGCAAGTTCAAAAAAATTGACTGCCAGCTTGCCCGACTTCAGGTGAAAGGTCGGAAGTCCTTCAACGACTACGACTTTCACACTGCCCAGCCTCTCTCTCAATACATCTTGGATGAACTGCTTCTGTCTCGGTTCAAGATATCGCAGATGGAGCCATACGACAGCTCCACCGACCCGATCGATGATTTGGAGAGCTATAAGGCTCTCGTGATGATTCAGGGGGCAACCGATGCCCTCCTATGCATCGACTTTCTGGCAACTATTCGAAAGGCTGCTTAAGCCTGATATTTTGGACTTCAGTCGGAGAGCATTAACTCCTTCGAGCAGCTCGAGCATTCTTTCATGGTCCACTTCAGCACTAGCTGAAGGCCGCTACGGACATCAGACAGTCTCTTTTCAATTAAACAAGGTGAGACAAAGATATTGAGAGATTTTATGGTTCATTTTAATGTGATCACAATGGAGGTCAGGGCCTCAATGAAGATATGACCATATCGACCATGAAGAGGGGTCTGAGAGGATCCAGATTTACTTACTCTCTAGATAAGACTCCCTCAGACCTATGCTGAACTTTTAGAGCACACGTACAAGTATATTCGTGCAGATGAAGCTGTTTCTGACCGACACCAGATAGAAGAAAAAGATCAGAAGAAGAAACAGAAGAAAAGTAAAGCTTCGATCGAATCAAGTCGGTCAATTACCAATAAGCGAGCTTCACCTCGACGACAGAGTTTGAAGCCGAACAATTATAGCAGGTATAACTTCTATACTCCTCTTTGTGCTCTCCATACCCAGATCTTGATGGAGATCAAAGGAGAGGAGTATCCACGATGTCCCTCACCAATAAAAGCACCACCGAGGAGCTGTGACAAGAAAAATATTTCATCATGATCACGGTCACAATACTGAATAGTGCATCTAGCTCAGAAACGAGATAGAGGCCCTGATTTAATGAGACTACCTCAAAAAATTCTGATGAGATCATCCGACTCAACCTCCCACTGACCAACGATCTCAGCCACAAGTTGAAGAGACACTCAACAATCGACCAACGATGGGAGTAATTAATATGATCATCGGGCGACAGAAGAATTGAGGGGCAACTTTCAAAGAAGAGTCAGCGAAGAAACGTCGACTCGATAATGTAATTACTTTTTGGAAGAATATGTTCGGAGAATACAAACTTTCCATGATGATGCTGTCGTTGTCTCGACAACGATAGCAAACTATGATGTAAAAAAATTTTAGTGGATAATGGAAGCTCAACAGATATTCTGTTTTACTCGATTTCTTTCGAATGCGACTACCGAGTGATCGACTCAGGAGAGTCTCGATGCCATTTGTCAGTTTCACTAGGGATGCAGTTACTGTGGAAGAAAAAATTACTCTTCCACTAACTACTGGAGCTGAACCACAACAAAGAGTACTGTTCTCTTGACATTCACGATTGTTCGAGTTCTCTCGACTTATAATGCCATATTCGGATGATCTGATCTTAATGCTCTGAGAGCAATAGTCTCGAAATATCATCTGCTAGTCTGATTTTTGATAAGAATAGAGTCGAAGAAATGTGTGGAGATCCATAACTTATTCGACGCTGCTTCCTGATTTCCATACAGAATAATCAATCTGAAGACTCTTTGTTCATTGATAAATTGGATCAAAGAAAAATGAAAAAAGGGGTGAACCAACCGAGCAACTGATTTTCATCCCACTAAAAGAAGAAGATCCTGAGAGGATGGTCCAAATTAGATCGCAGTTGTCTGATCCAGAGCAGCAACAACTAATAAATCTACTTAGAGAAAGATCGATATTTTGCTTGGTCGGTTACTGACATGTCAGGTATTCCTCCAGAGATAATAACCTACCGATTAAACATTGATCCAAAGGTTAAGCCGGTGAGACAAAAGAAAAGCCTTTACTTCTCAAAGGCAAAAGGTCATCGACGAAGAAGTCGACAAGTTCCTCACGGCTGGCTTTATCAGAGAAGCTAATTATCTCGATTGGCTCATCAATGTAGTAATGGTGAGAAAGATCAATGAGAAGTGGAGGATCTACATCAACTATACGAATCTGAATGAAGCTTATCTGAAGGATAATTTTTTTCTGTCGAAAATTGATCAACTAGTTGATGCAACTTCGGAACACCGACTCTTAAGTTTCATGGACGTCTTTGCAGGCTATAATCAGATTCAGATGGCACCTGAAGATGAAGAGTACACAGTCTTCATAACCGACAAAGATATTTATTGTTATAAAGTAATGCCTTTCGGTTTAAAGAATACTGGAGCTACCTATCAACGGCTAGTCAACAAAATATTCAAGGTACAAATTATGTGAAATATGAAAATCTATGTAGATGATATGCTGGTGAAAAGCTCTCAAACTATTGATCATATTCAGAATCTGGAAGAAGCCTTCAGCACACTTCGACGACATCAGATGAAGTTGAATCCGATCAAGTGTGCATTCGGGGTAACTTTTGAAAATTTTTTGGATTTCTTGTATCGTAATGAGGAATCGAGATCAATTCTGAGAAATAAGGCTATCATCAATATAAAGCATCCAAGCTTCAAAAAAAGATACAGCAGCTTAATGGAAGGATCGCCGCATTTAGTCGATTCATCTCAAGATCGATAGAAAGATACTTATCCTTTTTAAAATCTTAAGGCAAGCAAAAGACTTCTCATGATCAGATGAGTACCGATAGTCCTTTGAAGATCTAAAAAGATATCTGACGTTTCCACCATTGCTTATAAATCAAAGGTCAGAAAATTTGTATCTCTACTTGACGACTTCGATGGAGGCAGTTAGTTCAGTACTTGTCTAGGAGGATGAAAATCAAATTCAATAACCAATCTACTACACTAGCAAAGTACTTCACAATATCGAAGTAAGATATTCAAGAGCAGAGAAGATGATCTACGCTCTAATCATATCATCACAGCGACTTCGTCTGTACTTTCAGACACATCCTATTATCGTCTTGACAGATTAGCCGTTGAAGGTAATTTTACATCGACCTGATACTTCAGATTGAATGGTAAAGTTGGCAATAAAGCTCGACGAATTTGATATATAATATCGTCCATGTCCATCGATGAAGGTGCAAGTTTTGGCTAACTTCATTGCCGAGTGTACAATATCTGATAATAATCTTGAGGATGAAGCTAATAATAAATAAAGCAAGCTATAACTTTTGAGTCGACTTAACGTCGGTGTGGGTGCTATATATTGATAGAGCATCTAATGCATAAGGCAGTGGAGCTGGTCTCATCCTCACTAATTTCAAAAGGGTTGTAACAGAATATGCTCTTCGGTTCAATTTTAAAGCTTCGAATAACCAAGTCAAATATTAAGCACTCTTAGCCGGTTTAAAGATTGTCAATGAACTTGATATTGATAATCTGAAGGTTTTCACCGACTCACAGTTGATTGCTAGACAGGTTAAGGCGAGTTTGAAGTCCGAGACCCCATTATGATGAAGTATCTTCAGAAAGTGAAAGATCTTACGTAAATCCTAAAATATTTTGAGATCTTTCACATCTCAAGGATAGAAAATGCTCGAACCGATGTACTTTCACGGCTCACAACTACTTCTTTCAACTTGCTGGATCGGATATTTGTCGAATATTTTGAACAGTCAAGTATTGATAAAGTCGAAGAAGTGCTATAAATCAATGATGAATCAAACTGGATGGACTCGATTATTCAATACCTGACTGATGGAACTCTACCAACAGACTCTTCAAAAGCTAAACAACTTAGATGGAAGGTCTCGCAATATATTTGATGAATGATCAACTATATAAAAGATCATTCTCTCTTCCCTTACTGGAGTGTTTGGGATCGACAGATGCCGACTATGCACTCAGAGAAGTTCATGAAGAGATTTATAGAAATCACTTGGGGGGTAAGTCTTTAGCTTACAAAATCTTACGACAAGGATATTATTGACCCACATGAAGAAAGATGTAGCTGAACTTATCCAAAGGTGTGAACTATGTCAGAAATATATAAATATACAGCATCAACCGACCAGTCAGCTGACATCAGTAGTTGCACCATAGCCCTTCGCACAATGGAGAATAGATATACTTGATCCTTTCCCTCCAGCATCTAATCAGAGAAAGTTTATAGTGATCGCCATCAATTACTTCACCAAATGGGTGGAAGCAAAACCTCTAGCATAGATCACTGAAAGTAAGATGGAAGATTTTATTCAGAAGTCAATCATATGCAGATTCGATCTACCACATACCATCATCATCGATAATGGTTGGCAATTTGACAATCAGAACTTCAAAGAGTTTCGTACGAAATTTTATATTATGCACAAACTTACATTAGTCGGCGATCCACAATCCAACGGTGAAGTAGAAGTGACAAACCGAACAATTCTGCACGGGCTCAAAATCAGACTGAATGAAGCTAAATACCTCTGGGTGGAAGAACTATATCCGATCTTATGGGCATATCAAATAACTCTTTGCATCCAATGGGAGAATCGCCATTCAATCTGGCCTGTAAAATAGAAGTGATGATCCTACTTGAGATCGGATTACCATCAGCAAGGGTGAAAAATATAGTGAGCCGAGCAATTTAGAATGTTGGAGAGTCGATCTAGACTTACTTCTAGAAGTCCGACAGCAAGCTCAAGTTCTAATGACAATATATCAGCAAAGAGTAACCCGATATTATAATACAAAGTTAAGCCGAAGGTTTTCCATCCAAGAGATCTGGTCTTAAAGAAAGTAGAAGTCTCAAGACCCCTAGATCAGAAAAAATTATCTCTGAATTGAGAAGGACCTTATAGAATAATTGAGACACTTAGATCAGGCGCACATCGGTTGGAAACTCTCGAGGAAATAGCTATTCTTCGAACATAGAATGCTGACAACTTAAAGATGTATTATCAATAAAATTATCATATGTACAGTGCTCAGAATGAAACATTAAATTTCAGAATCACAAAAGTTTTGGCCTACTACAAAGTGATATTAGATCGATAAATGGATGGTCAATTCCAATCGACTATATCTCAATTTTTTACTGTAAAAATTGATACATCGACTATATCTCAATTTTTACTGTAAAAGCCAATATACCGATTGTATCTCGGTACTGATTATATCTCGACTTTTCACTGTAAAAGTCGACTCTATTTGAATGACTATTTATGTCGACTTAATTTTAACTAAGCAGAATACTATACCAATATGATCCAGGTTGAATTGGAACTACACTGACTTGATTACGGTCAGTCGAAGGATATTCGACTTGCCACCGTTTATCAAATAACTAGACATACTGACTTGACTACAGTCAGTCGAAGGATATTCGGCTTATCATTGTTTATCCTAATACCTAAAAATAAGTATGTCAGTTGATATTCGACTAACGAATAATTCTACAATTACTACTGAATGTTAGACTCGTCGATCGATATTCAGTAGTTAAATTACAATTCAATGACATTGCAGATACATAGAAAAGAAAGAGTTGGTACTTTGAAAATTTTCTTTCATTCATTGAAAGAAAGTTACCAAATTGGACTCAAGGTCCGATTACAAAATTTTGATTACCAAAAAAAAATAAAATGCTACACTGATCACCAGTCATTGTCTTCATCTCCTCGCTTCGATGCAGCATCGGTGATTGGAATAGCTTCTGGTGCAGTCGACGTGTCGTCTTCGGTCAGTGCAGCCCCTTCTTCGACAGCTTCATCTTTCGAACAAGGAGGAATGATGCTGCTCAAGTCCAAGTCTGGGTATAATTTTCTGACCGCATCTCGATGGTCCTCATACCCGACGTAGTAGGAAGCATATCCGCCTTCGAGAATCTCTTTCTTGAATTCTTCAGAATTTTTGAAGTTTTTGACGGCCAGATTTAGGGCTTCCCTTGCTGACTCTGCTTCAGCTTTCGTGGAAGCTGACTCAGCATCGGCCAGTGCCAGCTTTTTCAGGATGGCCCGACGCTTTTCGCATTCGGCTTCAAGTTCATCAATGCATCCATCCCTCTCTCACCGAAGCTGATGGATGGAGTGCTTCTTACTCTTGATCCACAACTCAAGAGATGATATATTTTGACGAGTCGACTCAACTTCGGCTCTGAAAGACTGTAGGTCGGCCGTCATTTGGGAGATCTATTCTTGAAGTTCTTTCTCCCGCTCAGTTTCTGCCTGAAATTGTTCGACGGCAGTATTCTTTTCAGTGGTGACGGCTGCCACCTTATCCATCCACGATCAATGAAAGTTGACAATCTTTCAATAGCCGCTCTTAAGATCGTGCATATCATACGCCCACTGAAAGTGGAAGATAAATCAAGTCAGATCAGATATAAAAAAAAGAAGAAAAATAAAAAAAATTGGTTCTTCCATCCATGAATGGATGATGGAAGACTAGTGATAAAAGAAAGGTCTTTCATCGGGTTGAAGAATCATCAACTCTCGACCTTCGGATAAGGATGAAGGATAAAGAAAGATCGAAAAAGGAAAGGACGAGAAACAGTCGGTATAAGCTGACACAACAGGACGAAGCTGATGATCAGTCGGATAGAATTCGAGGCCAACTGAGTAGGACAGAGGCCATAATAATCAAAAAAATTTCAGACAAACTCCAGAATCGAGAATCGAAGATCTATCCAAAGGTCCTCGACATAAATTGCGACCTGGTCTGCAAGAGGAAAATTCACCCGACCGTTTGAATCCGGAGCGAAAAGCTGAAATGCTCTGGAATACGATATTATTTTTGAAGCCGTTCAATGTTGGGTCTGAATAAGGAAGAAGCATTTGTTTTCGGACCCGAAAGAGAGTCGTCGGTCGGATTCCCTAACCGACTATCCCAAGAAGAAGAAGCTTTTCTACTAGCCATGAAAAATGAAGAACTAAGAAAAGAAAGAAGGAAAACCCTAATGGGAAGCAAACCCAAGGAGGAAGATAAGGGAACTCAACCTGAAATCAGAGATGGTGCAGGAAACAAAGCCCAAGAGCTCCTAGTACTGGGACAATCGACAGAACCTTCCGCTGCAAAGGATGGTGATAAATGCAAAGTAAAAGTCTGACTGAAAGCGACTTCATATATATAGGACCCTTCAACGGTCTAGATGAAATCGATCAAATCTGGATCTCCTTAGATGTCGACAGGTGGCGACATCAAGACTGACCATCAATCGGACGGTTCGACGCACCTGCTTTCAGATCATGCCACTTCACCGTTATCCGCATGAATAGCTCCGTGCCAATGATGTTTTGACACGTGGCCAAAATCTACTAGTCAGAATCAAATCGTTCGGCACCAAATTATCTTTCTGAAACGATGGCCCAATGATGATTTCACATTTATCGAAATAACAAAATAGTTGGAGATCTCTCGTACTCCAAAAAAGTCATTAATACTAGTAGTCAAGTTGGGGTTCGAGGCAGCATGTGATAACTTCCTTCGTCCAACGTAATAGACCACATGATAATATACACGTCAGACTATCTTAGACTTGGGAGTGAGAGGCAATTGTTGGGACAAATCAACTAACCTCCGACTCCGACTCTGCATCCGCCTTATGAACATAATACTCCGACTCCGACTAATAATTAGTTGATTGACCGACAGTCAGCTATCATCAACCAACAACGGACAACTTGGTCAATCTTCGATCGAAGACCATCGGCATATCAAATAACCGATCGATGTTCATTCGGATCTTCGCGACTACCGACCTACTACTATTATCGATATATAGTTGGCATATCTTCTCATGATCACATAAGGCCGGAATGTGCGGAACCTACACATCTAACCATTATAAACGGTTATCGACTATGTGTCACGATCATTAGTAGGTATAAACAGCCTATTAACTTCATGATTATGGTCCGATAATTTAGTGTCATAAAAATGGGACCACGTGCTCGACGGTTACACCTGAATCATCTATAAAAGAGAGGTAATTGAATAGTATTGGTAAGACAATTCTGTGCTGAGTCTTTATCATTTCAAATATTCTGATCTGCTATTTACCACTTCTCACTAATTTAAGTATTGGAGGATCTCTGTCGGACACAATTTCAGTCTGTGAGGGCTTCATTTTGCAGGTGCTCATCACTGGCGACATGGGATAGGGGATTGGCTGCAATATCCTCCATTTGATTAAATGTCTTACTAGATGCATAAGCAAAGTACAAAAGCAAGCACATGCATGGAATGCAGTGAACTGTCTTTAATTATGAAAGCACCATGAACATTGTATAACATGAGTACTCACAATACCTTTCATGATATTTTCGTAATAGATATTACACAAGACTTATTGCGACTGAAGCCAATGCTCGCCAAACAAGTTGATTCATTGGGGAGAACTCCTTTTCATTATGCAGTGGTGGATGGTTATCATGATACGGTGAAGCTATTATTGAAGCACGATCCCTCTACGGCCTACCTATTAGATGCCAATGGTTATTCCCATACATATTGCAGTTAGGATGGGAAACTATAGCATAGTTGATCAGATTTTACAACAATGCTTCCAAACATGCTTCCAAACATGCTTCCAAACATACGAACTATTAGATAAAGAGGGAAACAATTTTCTTCATGTCGCTTTCCAGAGGAGAAGATTAGATGTAGTCAAGAAAATTCTCTCCAATAGACCAAATCTCAAGAAGTTTTTAAATGACCAGGATTACAAGGGGAATACACCGTTACACACTATTGAAAATAGTGACCAAGAGGGCATTTTTTTCTTCTACGGGACAAAACCGTACGTATCAACATTGTAAACCGTGACGGCTTCACCCCTCTTGACTTGACTTATGCAAAGTTGGAAGGCGGCCTCCACTTCCAGATGGTAAACTCTCAACGACCTTGTACATGTTTGGCTTGCCAATCTAAGAGCCGGGTAAGGTCTGTCACATAAAATAAGATTTCTTTCCTTATAGTCTGGGACGCCATGCATTGCAAGCTTTAGCCTTTCTCCCTCTTCCTCGCCGGCGCGCATGAACGCGCACAAGGAGGCACAAAAATTATATTTGAAGCGTGAGCACCTTTCTTCAATTCGCATGCTTGTGAACCTCCAAGATATTTTTCTAAACACAAATCTTAATAAGAAGCATTTATTCTTTGGATAATAAATGCTAATGTTGTTAATGAGACGTCGATTGCTGGACGACACTTTTGAGCTCATCGTGAAAAGAGTCAGAGTTACTTGACCTTTTGTACTATATATATATATATATAATTTAATAAATAAATATTATCACAAAGCTTGTGATATTTCCACTCGTAGGAAGTGTAATACACTTATCTTGTATTTAGTTGGAGCCACGAAAAATAAATAGATGAAATTTGAAGGATACATAATTTTATTCATCATTTAATTAAAAATTATAAAATGATGAATGAAAAAAAAATTATTCATCTACTTAGATCCATTATTTTGTATTTTCTCAAATTAGAAAGATGAAGGAAGGATGGATCGAGCATTGAAGAACAGACTTTAGTATTGACAAAATTACCGCTCATTAATTTTTTAATAAAATATAATACTTCATCACTTTTTTATTCATATTATTTATATATATTTATATATATACTATTAATCATATACTATTAGATTTTATTAGTCATTATTTTATTTAATATATAATTTTATAATTATAATTAAATAATTAGATTATCTTCTATTTTTTATTTATATTTATTATTTTTAATTAACTACTTGTATAATATTAATTAACT
>KE509458.1:5501-15957 GCA_000441515.1 Elaeis oleifera | reverse complement strand
ACACCCCACGTTTTAATAACTAGATGGATATTGCTTCAATTGGTTGTGGGAAATGTCCTAATGAGAAAGCCCTCTACACTATTGTGTTTGTGAATTGTTACCGAAGATTTATAGCTTTTGTCTTTGTCTTTCTTTGCAGACTGTTTAATTTATTTACTTCCTTTTCATTGCAGAATATACTCCTGAAAATCCAAAGATTGTGACAAAATGCTCTCATCATTTTCATCTGAGCTGTATATATGAATGGATGGAAAGAAGTGACAGTTGTCCAATTTGTGGCAAGGTATCTACTGTTCTTTATTTCTTTATATTGTGTTTATTCTTACTTAATATATTTATTCATTTTTATGATTAAATTATATTTATTCATTTTTGTTCATTTGATTGGCAGTTTTGAGCTACGAAAACTGGATATGATATGTTTACTTGTTGTCTCATTTATTTTCTGGAATGCTCAGAAATTGCATGGAAACTGTTCAAAATTTGTTTAATTAATGATTGAGAATTTCTTTACCTCGATTAATTCCTGTATCATTTCCTTTATTTTCTACTTAAATTAGTTGGTATGTTCACATATTCAAGAAATGCTGCTGCGGCCTATTTGCTAAGTAATTGAATAGATAGAACACATTAAATTATCAGAAGAGGTTCAATATTTTCCTTTCTATGTGTGCTTTATTAATTTGTCAGCACTTTGATGATGTCTCAGGAGATGGAATTCTGTGAGAGCCCATGATTTAAATTTATCTTCTCTACATTTTGGTTGAGAAATACCAGAGCATGTAGTGGAGGGAGTTTGTGTAATAAAAGTTCTGCAGCCTCAGCAGTGAGCTACCAACCATAGAGCAGCGTACTCAAATATATTGGCATGGCCATAAGTAAAAATTCTGTAGCATATCGGTTAACGATAGTGTTTCAGATGCTACTGTTGTACTTTGTGTTATGTATCCTATATTGAAAGTTTTGAGTTCTATAGCATTGTCTCTAATAATAAAAGCAGCGTTGCAAAACCTTGTGCCTTTGTTTCTGCTGATTATTTTTCTCCCTATTTTCTTATTAAATGGAAATCTCAGATTAAAGAAATCAGAAATCAGAGAAGTTTGATGGAGCAGAGGCTAAATAATGTTGAGCACTATTTGTAACTGACTGTTTCTTGGCATAATTCTGTTTCTTGTTTCATTCATACCGCTTGCAAGATCATGATTCATGCATGACAGTTTTGGAACATAGGTTCTACTTAGAAATTACTTCTCCAATATCTTAATGACCCTTTAGAGCTGGAAGTGGATGGTCAGCCGATGGTTTAATGGGAGCCAGTAATGCTCTCTGAAGCGGGGATCCTACATGAGAAGAAGTAAACCTCTAGAGAATGATGCTAGAAGAAACCCTAGCAACAAATATGCCTTCAAGGATATCTTTGAAATTTGTGAAATTTAATCAAATAGCCCTCAGGTGACTCTAATTTTGAATCAAGAATATTGCTCTGGGAGCTGAACTGTTGCCCTGATTCAATGCTTGCTTAGATGTGGTGGTGGGTCCTGTTGTGTGGAGGCCACTAAGCGTTGCATTCATGCCACAACAAATGGATGTCAGCTTTTGAAGCAAGTCCTTCACAAGAATGGCATAGATGAGAATTTGTGAAGCTGTTCTTGTTGTGGTTGATGCTTTCTTTTGCTTCAGATCCAAGCATCGATGCTTGTTTACCTATCTTATCCGTTTAGATTGTCTCTTGTTGAAATGTAAATAGAGCAATGCTCTTGCATCAATGTTGTGATTTACTTGGCATCAGTGTTCACATTGTATGGTTATTTTTACAGTAGGTGCTTTGTGTTGATCTAGATCCAAGCATCATTGTCATGCCTCCAACCATAAGATCATAATTCCATGGTATGACAACTGCCATATACAGAGATTAGCCCTATGATGTAATGCGTTCTATCGGTCAACGAATTTAATATGGTATGTGTTGTTGTAAGATTCAAAATCTGGAGTAGGATAGGTCGAATCGAATGAGGTCGGGTTAGAGCAATCTTTGCGATTCGGTGAGAATTGTTCCAATATGTAAAATCAGTCAAGAAATTAGATGAAGATTTTCGGTTCTTGACTCTTCGATGTTTAAATTAATTCGAACTTTGAGAACAAAGTGGAAAGAGTGGGAGAGTAAGAGAGATCGAATGAAACTGAAGGAGAACTAGGTAGGAGTCAAGATTTTGGTCTAGTTTTCTACCGACAAAGTCTCTCTTAGTTTTAGAGAGCAGATTTTATCCATGGAAGATTTTTGGTTCTTTATTTATAGAGGGGTTGAGGAGGTCATTTCAAAGTTTGTTAGGCTATTAGAGGAGTTTGTTAGGTGGTTAGAGACCATCTGTAAGTGAGTTGGCGTACAGCTGTGCGTATGAGTTGAACATGAGATCATACCTGACTGTATCTGTCAATCATATATGAGATCGTAGCTAGCTGTGGCTTGATTGTAGAAGCCACCACGGGTGTTTGCGAAATGATCAAGTCCGTCAATATAATAGTTCACTTCAGTAGATGACCAGGGTGAAATAGAGACTAGTTATAATAATCATCCTGTACAAGAGGCATCGCGATTTAGGTCGGTGAATATCCGACTTGAATATTCTTTATCAGCTGAGACTTGTCATCCCGGATATAGAATATTAGGGTATCTCTTATTCAGGTCGGTAAAATACCGACCTGAATCTGCTTATCGGTAAGCTGATTTGTTGGAATTTGGTACTTTGAGATTGATATCTCTTTGATCTCATATGATGATGCCACATATCTTAGGACTGGTTTAGTGCACCAACACTTTGCCCTTACTTCTTATGTTCGAGGTGATAATTTTTTGATCGGACAAAGAAGTATAAGTATCTTCATATTTACTCTGTAGGTTGGATTTTCACTAGTTTGGGAGATGTTTGTCATTGAGTCCAGATTTTATCAACCAGGAGATCTTATCTCCGTGTTTGTTTTTGGCTCGATTTTTTATTGACAGAAAATCTTATCTCCATACTTGCTCTTTGGTCCGATTTTTACTAGTCAGGAGATCCTATCTCCATACTTGCTTTTTGATCTGATTTTTATCGACTAGGAGATCTTATTTTCGTACTTGCTTTTGATTTGATTTTCACCCGTCAAGAGATCCTACCTTCATATTTATCTTTTGGCTCGATTTTTTACCAACCAGGAGTTCTCATCTCCATATTACTTTTTGGTCCGATTTTTACTAGCCAGGAGATCTTGCTTTTTGGTCTGATTTTCACCGACCAAGAGATCTTATCTCCATACTTACTTTTTGATCCGATTTCACCGGTCATGAGATCTTATCTCTGTATTTACATTTTGGCTCGACTTTTTATCGATCAGGAGATCTCATTTCTATATTTACCTTTTGGTTTGATTTTTACTGATTAGGAGATCTTATCTTCATCCTTGCTTTTGATCCGATTTCACTGATCAGGAGATCTTATCTCCGTACTTACTTTTAATCCGATTTTTACCGATCAGGAGATCTTATCTTCATATTTATTTTTGGTCTGATTTTCATCGGTCAGGAAATCTTATCTTCGTATTTGCTTTTTGGTTTGATTTTTATCGATCAGAAGATCTTTCTCCATATTCATTTTTTGGCTCGATTTTTTACCAACCAGGAGATCTTATCTCCATATTTATTTTTTGGTCCACTTTTCATTAGTCAGAAGATCTTATCTCTGTATTTATCTTTTGGCTCGATTTTTTACCGATCAGAAGATCTCATCTCTATATTTATCTTGTGGTCTGATTTTTACCGACCAGGAGATCTTATCTCCATACTTACTTTTTGGCTTGATTTCACCGATCAGGAGATCTTATCTCCAAACTTGCTTTTGGTTTGATTTTTATCGATCAGGAGATCTTATCTTCGTATTTGTATTTTGCCTCGATTTTTACTGACCAGGAGATCTCATCTCTATATTTACTTTATGGTCCAATTTTATCGATCAAGAGATCTTATCTCCATACTTGCTTTTGGTCTGATTTCATCGATCAGAAGATCTTATCTCCGTACTTACTTTTGGCCTAATTTTATCGATCAGGAGATCTTATCTCCATACTTGCTTTTTGGTTCGATTTTTACTGATTAGAAAATTTTATCTCCTTATTTGCTTTTTGGTCCGATTTTCTATCGACCAAGAGATCTTATCTTCATACTTGCTTTTGGTCTTGTTTATCGATTAAAAATTTTATCTCCATACTTACTTTTGGTTCTGTTTTACTGATCAGAAGATCTTATCTTCTTATTTGCTTTTAGTCTGATTTTCATCGGTCAGGAGATCTTATCTCTATTTCTTATCTTAGAGTTTTCGGGTTGGTATTGTCGTCACCTGAAATAGATGCATCGAGTCTTCAAAAATATCAAAATTAATTATTTGGTTGAAAATAAAGCGATTTGACCTTTAGAAAAGTAATTCGCCATATCTTTTACCATGATTGCCTGAAAAGGTATTTTTGAAAATATCCAATGGAGGCGCGCCAAATATCGATGCCTTAATGGTCCATCAACTTGGCCATGGATTAGATTATCGTGGTAGCACCTGAAGGGGTACGTCTAACCGCCACCTGACAAAGCCGCCAGATTAGTGCCATATGTCGTAAATCAGCCATGGGGCCAGTTAATCTGGGTTATTGGTTTGCTTATAAAAGCCTTTGCCCCCTTGTCACTATTCATTTTCGTTATTTTCTTGCAGAGGCTTTGCTGTATTTTTTTTCTCTCGAAGTCTTCTTGCCTTCAACATTCATCAAAGGGAAGCCATTGGAGAGAGTTTGTCGAAATCGGAGAAGAAGTGTCTTTTTCTCATCTCCGAGAGAGATTTCATCTACCAGCTTTAGGTATCGACCTTCTCATCCCGATTTCATTTGAGTCACCGAATAGTTTTCTCTTGCTTCTTTCTTCTCTTTACACTTCTTCCCATCCGGCTCCTTTCATCTGCCTTTAGAAACCTTTTAGGGAGAATATGCTTACCAGAGAGAGAAAGGGGAAGAGGATTGTAGATGACCCCTAGATTAAGTCGACTTAGTCTCTATTGGCTATTGAGGTAGAGAGTTCATCTTGGGAGAATCTTGATATTGGTCCCATAGGTGAAGGGAGTCCAGACCATAGTGCAGAATCTCCTATGCGTGGTCTCACAAACTACCTCAGCTTTGAAATGGAGAGTTCGATTTTGATCGAGGAGAATCTCATGAACCTTAGAGAGAAATATGATGTACTCGATGAGTTATGAGGTGTTGGGTCGGGTCTAGAGGATCGAGTTTCTGAGCCTCCTGAGGGTTGCATTGCCTTTTATGATGAAGCCCTTCGATCCGGTCTACGATTTTTATTGCACTAATTTTCAGTAATATTTTTGATTTCTATAGGGTTCATCCTATCCAGATAACTTCGAATGCCATCAGGATAATCATAGTATTTATAATTTTGTGCAAATTGCTCCATATAGAACTTAGAATCTTCTTGTTTAGGTTTCTGATCTTTTTGAAAAGGCATCTGAGTGAGAGAGATTGGTGGTACTTCTCATCTCAAAAAAATTATAAATTTGGACATAGTCTTTCTTCTTTAATTCACAGCTGGAAAGGTCGTTCTTTTTGTCTGGGCTTCCATTCTATGGGGTTTTAGGACTTCCTGGGGGTGTCCGGACATCAGGCATAATTTCAATGATAAAATTCTCTCCGAAGATGAGGTAGCTCATTTAGTCCTAATTACCATCAGAGTGCCCAAGCTATCTTTCTGGTTACTGATCAGGCATTGTATGATGCTGGCATCAGCCAATACTCTCCTCGAGGTAAAATCGAAGTGTTTTCTCTTGCCTTGCATTCTTCTTTGTATCATATATCTTTCTTGACTATACAATTCTCTTGATGCAGAAATGAGGTTAATTAGATAGACTGGAGGAAGAAAAGAAATGACCAACCAAAGTCATCTGACGTTGATCCTGCACCAAAAGAGCCAAAGGTGCAGATCCTCTTCCTGCTTGGATGCCGTCCCAGACTTCTGCCACCCTTCTCCGACTAGTTTGGGGAGAAATGATACTCCTCGAGGGATATCAATTGAGCCTCCACCTCATCAGTCAATCGAGGTGAGAATAAAGGATACTAGCCGGCTTGTGCCCCCTCTCAAGGACCAAGGATGCCAGCCAATCACCGCCCATCCACTTCGGCTGAGGGAGATGCTGTGGAGCAGATGTCCCTTTTAGAGTGAGCCCGATTGGGTCGTGACCTTCTTGAATCGATGCTTCCAATTGTCGACCTAGAGGCCCATTGGAAGAACAAATTGGAGGAGACTGCCGATCTGCTTTCGAGCATCTCATGCACGTGAGTTTTCTCACCATTTCTTCTCTTCTATTTTTTTCTTCTTTCTTTTTAGTCAGTGAATGACCAAGCTAGATCTTTGCTTCACAAGTTGCTGTCGATCTCAAGATCATGTATAAAATATGATCTATTTGCTGACAATCTATTGCTACAAGGCTCAAAATCTGGAGTAAGATGGATCGAATCGAATGAGGTTGGACTGGAGTGATCCTTACGATCCGATGGAAATTCTTTCAATCTGCAAAATCAGTTAAAAAATCGGATGGAGATTCTCTAATTTTTGACCCTCTGATGCTTAAATCAGTTTGAGTCTTGAGAATAGGAGTGAAAAAGAGTGAGAAAGTAAGAGAGATCGAATGGAACTGGAAGAAAATTAGGCCAGAATCTTGGCTCCTATCCAGTTCTCCTCCAGTTCCATTCGATCTCTCTTGCTCTCCCACTCTTTTTCACTCCTGTTCTTAAGGCTCGAACTGACTTAAGCATCGGAGGTCAAGAACCGGAGGATCCCCATCCGATTTTTTGACTAGTTTTACGGATTGAAAAAAATTTTTACTAGATCGTAACGATTGCTCCAGCCCAACCTCATTCAATTCGATCCATCCTACTCCAGATTTTGAGCCTTGCGACAACAGATTGAGGTTCCCAAGACCGTCAAGGAATTGGAGCTTGCTACAGCTGCAGGGCCAACTACCATTGATGTTGTTGAGGAGTCGGAGTGGACTAAAGAAGAATCAATCAAGAAGGATTCCAATGCATCGATAATCATCTAGTAAAGATTTTTCTTTCTTTTGTAATGTATTGACCTAATATGGATCGTCTTCTTCTTTTGGAACATATAAACCCGACATGGGTTTTCCTTTGTATTTCCTTTACATCAATGCAAGAAACGTTCTCTCAGGTGTCATGATTTTTTGTGCATGTTTTAGCAAATTTCATAGCTTGCCAAGATAAAATAATTATATATATCTTTATAGTTCAACAGAACTAAAAATTGATAACTTTAACCTTACCGGTTATCAATTAATTAAAGATCAAGGTTCAGACGTACCTTTATTTGTATGATCTCAAACAAATTAGGTTCGAGATTCGACCTGAAGATCGATATTTTCGAAAGAATCCAAAGATAATCTCGCTCCAAAGATTACTTGTTGACCTTTGGATTAATTTTGATGATAACAAAAGTATTTGAGTATAATTGGTTGTATTACTAATATTATTTTGAGGATGTGTAGTTTAAATTTCAAGTGCTTACCTTGTTCCAAATAATTTTCATCGATTAAATAAAGCACTACCACTCAAGAGTTTTATAAAAAAATTCTAGACTAGACACACCTTAAAAAGAAAGTTAATGAGGATTAAAATCAAGTAAATAAGGTAAGTCTAGCTTAGAAATGAATTAGAGAAGAAAAGCTGTCAAAAATTTCATGGCACGCTTGGCATGTAATTTAAGTCAACTAAGAGGATGTTTGAGCTGACTCAGTATCAGCGATAGAAAGTCAAGTTTTAATTGTAGGAGACTTAATCGACCTAGATTCAACTTAGTCGATCAAGATAGGATCTTAGTCGATTAAGTCAGAAATTAGTTGACTTAGTCTCAGAGGACAGCAGCAAGATAGAAACTGATTTTCAAGCATTATCCACTTAGCCGACCAAGTCAGAATTGAGCTGACCAAGACAGGAGAGTTAGTCGATTTAGTGAAAGTTAGTCGACCAAGTCATAGTGAAGCAGCAAAAGATAGAGAGTTCATTTTCAGTTGTTTGAGACTTAGCCGACTAAGAAGAATTTTGAGTCGACTAAGTGAATATTTAGTTGATTCAGAGAAAAGTTAGTTGACTAAGTTACTGTAATGGCTAGTTTTTCAGTTCTATATTTTTTCGACCCATCTTATTTTTAATAGCTAGTTTTATATTTTCAATGTCTAGAATATTAAATGAAGCCTCTCCAAATGCCTTGAAATGGTGGAAAAGTCTTGAAATATAAATAGAACACTTATGAGCTTTGAATAGAACTTTTAGAATACTTATTGAAGACCATTCAAATCCATTCAGTTCATTCATTGTGTGAGCCATTATTGTGGAGTAATTTCAAATTGTTTTTTATCCTTCCAATCCTTCTCAAAGTAAAAGAAGATAGGCTGCAAGCATTGAAGAACTTCACCAACTTTCTTCAAGCATTCAAGGAGAAGAGTTAAGCCAACAAGCTTTCAACTCGATTCTCTTCTCTTGGGCTTTATAATATTTTATTTCTAAACTCTTTTAATCTTATATTCATTATGATTGTATTTTTGTTTCAAGTTTCTTGGGGTGAGAAACTTAGATTGGTCCAAGCCTTGAGTTGGATATTGTATTGGTTTGATTGGTGACCTAAGGGTAAATCAATCGAGATTGATTGTTAGCCTAAAAAATAATCGTTGTAAAGGTTGTGGTTGGTAAGCCTAGGTCAAAACCAACTGGATTAGATTACGAACCCAAAGAAAATAATCAAACTGTAATCAATTGAATGATTATAGTTAAATTTTCAAGTGGTTTACTTGACGAGTGGACGTAGGTGCCAAGTTTTGCACCAAACCGCTATAAAAGTATTGTGTTTGTGATTGCGTGATCTTTTCTTCATTATTTTCATTCATTACTGAAGCGAAAGAAAGTCTGTTTTTAGTAGATAATCAGGATTGCATCTAAAAATTTTTATATATTGAATTAAATAAAGATCAAATCTTTATCTAGATTGTAGCGGAGTAGGAATCAAATCCCTATAATCTGGATTCAAGTCCTTCTGTAGGCTTGGATCTGCAGGCTTTTTACTTCGCGCGCATGCCAAACTCCGCAGAAAAATAGGATGAAGTCTCGGATAGAAGTACCTTCGCAAGGCCATCAAGAGAGAAAAGAGAGGCACTAGTGTGACGTCTCACACCAGCAATAAGATGCCCACAATAGAGTCCACGGCAAGGAAGAGGAGGGGCAGCAAGAAGGAGGATACCTAAGGATGATGCCCACAATCTCTCTCATGCCTCTCTCTCTCTTTCTCTCTTTCTCACAATCTGATTGCTATGCATCATAGGTAGAGACCTTCTCTATTTATAGATGATTCTCTATGACCCATAAGATTAGGACTCCTAATTCAAATAAGTTTTGAATCAATCCATAACTTATCAAAGAAAGACTCATAGTAGAGAAAGGATTGGCGTCTAACTTGGTGCCTACATGTACCCACGCCCACACCAATATGGGACGACCCACAATCAGCACCATACTAGATGTTGGTATGCCATGGAGGTGAGAGAGTCTTAGTGAAAATGGACTCTAAGGATCTCATCCAAAATTGGATCAATTCAAATCTAATTTGAAGCTGATTCGAAATAATTTTGAAAGATTGTCAATCCTAAATTATTTAAGATTTAGGATAAAGTCTAACTTAAAATTTTGAATCTAATTAAGTCTAATTAAATCAGATCTAATCTAAATTAATTAATACTTAAATTTAATCTCTCATAGGCTTCTTGAATCATAAATCAAAAACTGTTCATCTCCGAGATTGAGCTTGAACCTCATGTGTAGTGCTAGCTAGACATTATCAACCCTTCCATCCTGTTTGACCCATAACTTAATTTCAATCAAATTAGTCTATATGTTCAATCAAGTCAAGTATTTTCAAATTGGATATATAAATATAGATCAATACTTTCTACATCGTCTGACATTTATGTGTGACTCCATAGTTTTGAACACTATGCCGGTAGCATAGGAACCGTTTTCTGTACTAATCAAAGATACTATCTAGCAATGGTTTTCGACATCTGGATAGGCTGAATAATTGCAAGAAAATATTTCAGAACCTATGCATATGGTTATCGTATAATTCATCTTTTTGACCCTGAATGCTCTAGGATGATCTAGGGTTAACTGTCAATCCTGAGTGTTTCATCCACATTGTATTTCAACCTTTCAAATCCATCTCATAGATTTTTGGTCAAGATTTTACTAAATTGAAATACAGCGATATATCAGCTCCTATAATCCGAAGGGTCAATCCCATCTTGAGCCATACACAGATTTTGCAAGTACTTGACTGTACCCAATAGCCTTCCGTCACTGCATTAGAAATCTAGAT
>KE509453.1:32973-44535 GCA_000441515.1 Elaeis oleifera | reverse complement strand
CAGATGGAATCCTCCTGCAATAAGAATTCGGAGAAGAAGTTCGGCTCCCGTAGGAGCCCGGGTGAAATATACTTGCAGCAGGAATTTTAGAAAGAAGCCCGGCTCCCATAGGAGTCTGGGCGAAATCTGCTTGCTCCCGTAGGAGTTCGGGTGAAATCTGATGATTGAAGAGATCTGCTGTTGGCGAAGTACGGCCGTTGACAAAGTACAGAGTAGTTCGGATTGGAGTTGAACTTGATTGTGAGAACTCCGAAGAAGTTCGGAGAACAGCCGATAGCCACGAAAGGTCGGTGTAGGGATCCGGTGCGAGTCACTCTCAGTAGAAATTCGGAGCAGGTCGCTCGTAGTCTACCTGCAACAAAAGTAAGGGTGGAGGTCCGGCTCCCATAGGAGCTCGGAAGAGGCGGTCGACCGCCGTAGAAACTCGGATGGAGTCCGGTAGTTGTAGGAATCAGTCATTGAGGAAGTTCAGTCGTAGACGAAGTTTGAAGGGAGTTCAGTCTGGTGCCAATCACTGTAGAGGGTCGGTCGGTGGTGGAGCTCAGTGAGCACTGTAGAAGGTCGGCCGGTAGCGGAGTCTAGAGGACACTTGGAGCAATTTGATAGATGACTGAAAAATCCATCTTGGAGAAGCCCGGATAGGTGCCACCTGTCGAGAACTTCGGCTGAGAGTATTTTATACCCAACACTCCATATTCGCAAGATTGCATGCTTTAGCCCTCTTATAATGTGAAATTCTTTCACATTAATGTCTTGAGGCATCCTAAACACTTGGGCATGAGGTGTTGAGATTGATTAGAGGGGGTGAGATGAAGATGGGGTGAGAGATAGGTGGGCGTGAGATGAAGTTTACTAAGAGGCATGAGGAGAAGTTCAAATTTAGGTGCTCTCTTAAGAGGCATGAAACTCCCGAGGGTGTGAGGTATCCAAACTCTTTGGATGGGCCTAACTCTCTCATGCATGCCCTCCTTTTGGTGTGAGAAAACTTTTAGCTACCATAACCCTTGGGTGCTATCCCTTTTGGTGCATGAGGAGTCTTTCTAAGCATCAAACACTTTAATGGATCAACCTTTGATAGATCAATCTTTGATTGATTAAAGATTGTTAGGAAACCTTGTACTTTGGGGTTTGATAGTATCAATTCTTTGACACATCAAACCTTTGACATATCAACCTTTTGACTCAAACTTAAATCAAATTTTATCAAATTAAATCCTATCATCTGATCAGTCATAATCTCTTATGTGTGTGATTCCATAAGTTCTGTTCTATTTGGTAGTGAGATATATTATGATATATATCCACAATATCATTAAAACTCTTTTCAATGAGTTGGAATAATTTCAACTCATCTCAATAAGAATTATCGATCATCAAGATAATTCTCATAAGTCCCACAATCCATCAATGACGTCTAGCAATATGTAGTGACAATTTAGCAGAATAGAATGGAATAAACTTCTAGTTATAGTTAATGCATGATACAGTCCTTTTATCCTTACTAGATGGAGGTTATGAAATTACTCATCAAATCCAATCATCTAGCATATGTTTAATTTATTCAACTCATGCTTCTGACATGAAAATGATGGAAATCCTTTCCACTATTTACGCTACTTTGCCTAGGGTCTTCTAAACTCAATCTCATAAATTACATAGTACCAACTTTCTTATCTATCAAGAGTGATAGATTTTATATAGGTGCATATCTTATTCCTACAATGAACCACCACAGCCAACATACACTATAAGGACCTTAGGGACCAAGTATATGTATAGTCAAACTACGGCAACTCCATTAATTGTGCATAGCCGAGGCACTGCAGGTTAAAAATTAGTCACACTACTGCAGTATTGAGTATGTCATTGATGAGTAAGTACATATCTAAATAATTTTTGTATCAATCATGCTCGGTATCTTTATTCACTAACTACCATCTGTATTCTTGCTTCAGTTTCTCCACACTGAAGACTTTAGACTCATCTATCTTAAAAGAAAAGTGACCTATGTACCAATCTCATTAGATCAATCATCATCTCTATAATGATCCATTGATCGGGAGTATTTAGAAATTAATCACCAGTGACACATGCTTCAAATTATCAACTCTCAAGAATATGTGTCATCATCTTGTTAATTCTTTGGATAATTTATGGACACATATACAACATGAATGAAAGTAAAATTTAATTTCATTAATAATAAAAAAATCAAATATAAAATTATGTCCTAAATAAATACATGTGTCGATCTGATTGACTTTTAGTGCATACATCTAATAATCTTCTACATACACTAAAGCCAATCAGCCATTTACCTAAGCCCCATCTTCTTAAGATGGGCTTCAGTCTTCTGCTGGCTAAATGGCTTGGTTAGTGGATATGACATATTATCCATAGAGTCTATTTTCTGCATCTCTATATACTTCTTCTTAAGGTAGTTGTGTACAATGTAAAATCATCATTCTATATGCTTGGACTTTTGATGAGATCTGGCATCCTTAGCTAGGGCTATAGCGCCATTTTTGTTGCAATAGAGTGTTATGATATTCGATGACATTACATCCAATTCTGTAATAAACTTCTTAAACCAGAAGGCTTCCTTAGTAACCTTAGAAGCAGCGATATATTCTACTTTCTTGATAGAATCTGCAATGATCGAATATTTAGAACTCTTCCAATTCACCGAACCTCCACTACACAAGAACATACATCCTAACATAGACTTTCTATTATCAACATCGGACACAAAGTCTGAATCTGTGAATCATTATACCCTCAACTCTCCTTCTCTTCGAAAGATTAAAATATATCTTTAGTCTTTCTCAAGTATTTTAGAATGTTTTCCCTACTATCCAGTACTTCTTACTTAGATTTGATTGATATCTACTTATGACACTCATAGTAAAGGCTATATCAGGTCGCATACACAACATGACATATATGAGGCTTCTTATAGCAGAAGCATAAGAGATCTTGCTCTTGTGTTGAATCTAAAAGAATAATGTCGTATAAGCCAATCATAATTTGTAATACAATGAGATTTTTTGATCTTCCTACTCATGTACATGATATTTTTATGAATAAAAGGCTTTATGTTTCATCATATGCTGCATCTTATAATAATTAAGATTATGATGAATCCCATGGATTAGGGTTATGGTTTTAAGGTCATGATGAAATCATGCCAGGAGATCTAAAATCTCAAAAGCTTTAGTCTAAAATATTTCTAGTCAGAAAATCATTAGGTTGGGGATTAATATTTTCGGAAAGATAGGCATATCCTATGTATGCTTAATGGAAAAGGTGATTGATCTCACAATCACTTATGTAGAGATATTAATACTTGAATGTGGGTGCTCATTAGAGAATAAGTTCACTAAATTGATCCACAAAGAGAACATCTAAAGGAGCCTTGCATGTCAATAGATGGTTCTTAAAGTAGGAGTTGTGCAAGTATCCTTAGACCTAAGATCACCATAGTACTTTATATTTTATGAATCCATATTTTGATTTATTCTCTAGCATGACTTTATAAAGATATGAATGGAATATTTTGGATAAGGTGAAGTACTCATGAAGGTTGTGAGTAGGTCAATAAGAAATCGATCACTTTTGATGAGAGGAGATCGCATCCTGCATACTCTAATCATATATTGATTCAAAAGTTTTTAATCAAAGTAGGATGAAATTAAATTTTTTTTAATATTTTATTAATTGAATCATTATTATTAGATTGAAAAAAATATGAATATAAAATTGGACTTGATATGATTCTATATCCATAGTCATATTCGGGATGCAGAATGATCAAAGGATTAATTATATGGTAACTTACCATTGAAGGGTATATTTGATATTTATATCAAATTTCATATCTTCTACGTAGACATAATGCATTACTAGATGTCAATCTTATTTTGTAGGTTCTTATTAATTAAAGAGTTTAATGTTAGGAAACACCATCACATGACAATCCGGTATGCATGCAGATATTTTAAAAATTTTAAACACATAGTGGAAGAAAATTTTAAAATTTTTTCAACATCATTCTAGGATAACCATACATCATAATGATCCTCATTATACCAGGACAACCTTATGTTAGAATAATATTAAATAAATCTCTAATTAGATCTAATCTAATCAAGTATGGATATAGAGATCATATCTCAACATAACATAGGCATCATCATATGTACAAATTAAGATTCAAGCAAAATAAAATCTGATTTTACCTTTATGTGGGTAAATCTTCACCGTGATTCGATGATTGATGGATATCTTTATGGTCTGTTGAATACATATCTGATGATCTATAGATATCTTCAATATTTTTTGAAGCCGCACAAGTGTTCGGCCTTTACAGATATCCACATGAGGCTGATCTAATCAGGAGATCCTGATCTCATCAGGATGCTAGCTCTCTTATAGATATCACTCCTTGGATTGTCAAATCTTTGATCAAAGAGATCTACAAGAGGATCAAGAAATTAGATCTAATCTAATTTCTTTTTTCTTTCTCTTCTCAAGAGAAAGAAGAAGATCTGAAGAACAAGAACAAGAGATCCAATCTGTTTTCTTTTTTTTCTATCCAACTCTTGGACTGATCATGGAGGAGAAATCATGTCTAACTCTTAGACATCTGTGGAGGAGAAGGGAGAGAGAAGGAGACATGTCCAACTCTTGGACAAAAGAGAGAGAGAGAGAGTGAGCTTTCCCATGAACATCCGACTCTTGGATGTAAGAAAGAAAGGAGGAAAGGAGGTGTCTAACAACCACACACCCTCCCCTTTTCTCCATGCCAATCTTTGGTTTCTCATGTTAAAAATTTCTTCTCTAGAGAGATAAGGAGGCAGCCCAACTAATCTCTTTTAAAACCAATGCCTAGGGGTCTTAGATAGGAGTCCAAGAGCACTTGAACTCTTATAAGTTAGGTGCCGCCCACCCTAGTTTGTGCACCCTCCTTTTCTCATCTTTCTAACATGCCCAAAAGGCTCTCAAATCACCATGTGGAACTTCATGAGAGGTGCGCCCTTTTATCCCTAACAATTAGGGATTAGTTAGAGTTTGTACGAGGTTGGTTAGAGTCCTTAAAAGAAAGGACTCTTCTCTTCTTTGCCACCTCACACTTATTGGCACCATCTCCTTTTGCATCTCAATATTCCAAAGTCAAACCTCCTTAGGTGTGAGTGCTTGGGTGTGGATAAGGAGAGAGAGTCCCAGTCCAATGGGACTCTGATTTTCTATCTTAATTCTAATCCGATTCAAATCTAATTCGAATCTAAATTGAGTCAAACTAAATTAAAAATTAAGTCTAAATCCTATTTGAACTAAAAAACTCAAATTAAACCAAATCTAATCAGATTAGATCTAATTTAATTCAACCCATATTTGATCAAATTAAATAATTAACAATATTTCCAATTAAGTCCTTCGATAACTTATTAACTATAGAGTTTTGTGGTGATCCATAACCTTGGGGTGACCACAGGTGGAGCCGATCGACAGGCTTCAGGTTTACTATGATGAATACGGTCATAGCCTAGGATGGGAGTGGTCCTAGGGTGGAGGTAGTGTATAGCATCCACAGGCTAAAGGTTTAGGTGATGAGGACTTTAAGAAGTTTGGTTGGAGTTTCAGATATCTGGAGGCACAAAGTGGAGCGAAAAACCAAGAAAGGCTAAAGACTACAATGGAAAGCAAATTTTAAGGCACTTGATCGACTCAGTGCCAGACTGGGTCGACCATGTCTGAGAGAGACAGAAAATAGGCTCTCGAAAAAACTGACATGATACGTAGATTAGCTGGCTCAGTTCCAGACTGAGTCGACTTAGTTGCATGGGCAAAGCACAATGGGATTTTTGATTTCATCTGGGATCGAGTTTTAATCCTAGGACCTGGTTTGTTAGATCTTAAGATGGCTAACTCAAGGATTTGGACTAGGATTAAGTCCAAGGGTGAGAGCATGTAAGATACGGGTGTACATGGGCTTGGATGAGTGCTTTCATGTAATTAGATTTCGCTAGGAGAGTTTTTCAGCTAGGGTTTATTAGGGTTTGTGTGTAAATCCTAGGGTATATAAATCATGTATTATAACATATTATGGAGAAGGAACCAATACAAAGCTTTTCTTCCTAAATTCTTCATCTCTCTCTGATTTGCATGTCGTCCTAGGTAGAGATCAAGCAAAACCCTGGTGTCGCCTTCTATGGTGTAGATTGCTGGTGTTCTTGAGTATCCACATCCTAGAAATCTACACAACAATTGATATCAGAGCCAAATAGAGCATGGAGAAGGAAGGACACACCAGGATTGAAGTTCTTTATCAAAGGTATATTTCTCAATCAGATCTGTGTTGTCTGTGATTGTGGTTTGAGACATCATGAGCAGTGGGTTGAAGATTGATTTTGAAAAGTTTGATGGGAAGGAGAACTTCTCCATATGGATGACAAGGATGGAGGATCTGTTGGTTCAGCAAGAGCTGAATCTAATTTTGGAGAAAAAGCTAGAGGGGATGATAGATTGGGCTTGGCGTTCTCTAGAGAAGAGGGCATGTTTGCTGATCAGGTGGTGTTTGGTAGACTTGGTATTGTACGGCATGCTGGAAGAGAAGACACCCAAAGGTTTGTTGTCAAGGTTGCACTCTCTGTATATGGGAAGGAACATATGCAACAAGCTTATGCTGAAGAAACAACTCTACAGCCTTCGAATAGAAAAAGGTAGAGATGTGTTGGGACATATTCAGCGGTTTATCCAGTTGAGTATAGATCTACTCAATTTGGATGTGGCTATGGAGGAGGACAAGTTCCTGATGTTGCTATGCTCCCCAAGGAGTATCAGGGAGGTTAGGTGCTACATGTGCTGGCAGCTAAGGGACATGAAGAGAGATTATCCTTAGAGGAAGAGAGAAAGAGAGAAGGTTTCAGATCAGAGTCATCCAGTGTGGTGGTTGAGAGCGATGTATCAGATGATCTTCTGATGTTATCAGTTGGACACAGGGAGGAGGCAGATCGATGGATATTAGACTCTGCTAGCTCTTATTATTGTACACCTCACCAGATGTGGTTCACTTCTTATACGTAGGTGGGTGAGGGGCAATAGGTGGTACTAGGAGATGGGAGCTCTTGTGGTGTAGCAGGAGTGGGTTCCATCAAGCTGAGGATGTTTGATGGGAGGGTGCGGATCTTGATAGATGTGCATCATATCCTAAATCTCAGAAGGAGTGTAGTATCACTTGGATAGTTGGAGGAGAAGGGCTTCATTTTCAAAAGTGATTTAGGGTGCTGAATGTCTCTAAGGGTAAAAGGATTGTGAAGAGAGAGAGGAGGTTGAGGAGTTGGCTGTACCAAATGGAGGGATCTATTATGTCCGAAAAGGTCGAGGTGATTGCTTCCACCATGGAGGATCAGCCAAAGATCTAGTCAGTGTAGATTGGATAGTTGATGGTGTGTTTATCGAAGTTGCTTATTGCGGGTCATCGGATCATGGGAGGTGGAGCATCGAGGATAGGTGCATCCACACGTGGAGGAGGAGCATCGGAAAGAGGTTCCTTCACGGGTGATGATGAAGTCCATGGCCATGGCACGAGCCTTAGGCATGGAGGTGCAGAGAGAGGTGGAGTTTTCAAATGCTCGAGTAGCATTGAGTGGGCACCAGGAGAGGACCTAAAGGCATATGCATCAGGGATAGATGCTACGGTGGCAACAGGATGTGGAGAGGACCCAGAGATCTATGAGGAGATTTCCACCAGCACGGACCATAGGTGGATCGGAGGTAGGGGAGTGGATCTATGGTCACTCCAGGATTTTTTGATGCTGCAGTGGACAAAGTCACAGGAGCAGCGGTGGTCAGAGCCAATGGGCCAGTGGTGACTAGAGCCACTAGAGCAGTGATGAGTAGAGTTGCTGGAGCTACGATGATGGGAAGTCATAGGTGGAGTAGCTGGTGGCATGATAGGAGGAGTCACAGAGACAGCAGTGGAGTAGTAGCTAGATCAGTGGTGGGCATAGCTACTAATGACAGGACCTACAGGAGAGGTTTTCGAACGTAGGATGAGATCTTCTGTCATAAGGGAGGCAATGGTGGTCTTCTAGATAGCTCCAAGATTGAGATATACTGCGGTGGCGAGGAGGTCTGCATAATTGGCTTTACTCTTCATTGGCCAGGTCGTGTAGAGGATCAGAGCTCGATAAAGAGTGGAGATCGTCAAGACTTTGAGGGTATAAAGATGGAGATTATAGGATTTTTGTGGTGCCTCATAGCCTTGTAGGTGACCACAGGTGGAGCTGATCGATAGGCTTCAAGTTCACTATGACGGGCGTAGTCATAAGCTAGGACGGAGCAGTCCTAGGGTAGAGGCATGCATAGCATCTACAGGCTCGAGGTTCAGGCGATGAGGACTTCGAAGAGCTTGATTGGGGCTCTGAATATTTGGAAGCACAAGGTGGAGTGAGAAATCAAAAAAAGACTAAAGACTACAGTGGAAAATAGATTTTAGGGCATTGGATTGACGCAGTGTCAGACTGGATCGACCAAGTCTGAGAGAGATAGAAATAGGCTTTTGAAAAACTGACATGATATGCAGGTTAGTCGGCTTAGATCTAGATTGAGTTGACTAAGTGGCAGGTTAGTCGACTCAATCTAAGACTGAGCCGACTCAGCTGTGCAAGTAGAGTACAGTGGGATTTCTGATTTTATTTGGGATCGAGTTTTGATCCTAGGGTCTTAAGGCCTAGTTTGTTAGGTCTTAAGGTGACTAACTCAAGGGTTTAGACTAGGATTAAGTTCAAGGGTGAGAGTATGTGAAACATGGGTGTACATGGACTTGGGTGAGTGCTTTCATATAATTAGGTTTAGCCAGGAAAGTTTTTCAGTTGGAGTTTATTAAGATTTGTGTGTAAACCCTAGGGTATATAAACCATATGTTGTAACACATTATGGAGAAAGAACCAATACAAAGCTTTTCTCCCTAAATTCTTCATCTCTCTTTGGTTTGCACATCGCCCTAAGTAGAGATCAAGCAAAACTCTGGTGTCGCCTTCTTTGGTGCAGGTTGCTGGTGTTTTTGAGTATCCACATCTTGTGAATCTGGACAACACTAACTCTTAGCAAGTCTTTCATATAATTTTTACATGTTAGTATAATCATCAATCAAATTGATAATTGAATCCTTTTGCGATTTAAAATCGCTATTCAACTTCTCGATCAGTCAGGACATCTTTGTATGTGACCCCGTAGGTTCTATTCTGTCTGATAGTGAGATATATTTTGATCTCCATCAAAATATCATTAAAATTCCTTTCAATTGATAGAAATAATTTAACTCCACCCATCAAGGTTCATCGATTATCAAGATGATGCTCGATGAGTCTCACGATCCACCAATGACACCTAGTAGTATGTAATAGCAATCTAGTAGAATAAAGTAATGAACCTCTAGATGTAGTTATCATATGATTCAGTTCTTCTATCGTAAATCTCAATAAGATATAGGTTATGAAAAACTCATCAAACTCCATCATCTGTCATATGCAAGATTGGCTCAACTCGAGTTCATTTATGAAGTCTCATGAAACTCTTTTCTAGTATTCACACTTGCTTTGGCCAAAGACTTTCTGAACTTAGTCTTACGAATCGCATAAGACTTCTTCTTTTCTACTAAGATCGATAGATCCCATCTAAGTGCACATCCTATTCCTACAACGAACCTATCACAGTCAACATGTATCTCAAGACTCCATATGGCTAGAAGATTGAGTTATAGTGTAGTCAAACTACAGCAACCTTATTATAAATAATCGATGCACCGTTGGTCAAAGAACATTCACACTACTATAGCATGAAGAATGTCACTGACGAGTGAGTAGACATCTAAATGATTTCTCATGTTGGTCACGCTTAGCACCCTTGCTCCCTAATGAATATCTGTACTTTCGCTCAATATCCCCACACTGTAGATTCGAGACTCATCTATCCATAAAGAAGTGATCCATGCACCAATCTATCTAGATCGATCACCATCCCCATGATGATCCTATGGTCAGGAGCAGTTTACGAATTAACCACCAATGACACATACCTTAAATTTTCAACTCTTGAAAATATGTGTCATCATCTTGTTAATCCATTGGATGATTTATGGATACATACACTACATGAATAGCAATTAACTATCCTAAATAATTAGATCAAGTATAAAATTATTTTTTAGAAAGAATTAATGTGCTAGTCAGATTGACTTCTAGTGCATATATTACATAAGGAAACACTTTATGTGTCCTAGAATTAATGTGTCCTAGAAAGAACTCTTCCAATTTACCAAACCTACATTGCATAAGGAAACACTTTTTCTGATGTATATTCTCTACCATCAACATCAGACATTAAGTTTGATTCATTATATCCTTTACCTTTAACATTGATTCCCCTCAAAGACCATATCCTAAGTGCTTCTCAAGTATTTAGAAATATTTTCACAGCTATCTAGTGTTAGATGTATGACCTGAAAAGTCAATTGTTAACTGACACATTATAATTTTCAGGATATAAGTTTGTACTTGATTTATTTAAATTAAAAATTATAGATAATTATTTTATTCTAGAATAATATATCTTAGAATTGTCCAAGGAGTTAATTGTCAATGACATATTCTCAAGACTTAAAAATTTAAGACATGTGTCATTATAGACTAATTTCTAAACTGCTTCCAGATGATGATCGTCATGGGGATGGATATTGATCCGACTAGACTGGTGCATGGATCATTTTTCTTTGGGTAGATGGATCTTGAGTCTACAGTGTGGGGATACTAAAGTGAGAGTATAAGTAATTGTTAGAGAATAATGATACTAAGCATGACTAAGAATGAGAAGTCATATTGATGTCTACTCACTCATCAGTAACATCTGGATGCTGTAATTGTGTGAGTGGTTCTTTGACCTGCGGTACCTCAACTACACACAGTGGGATTGCTGTAGTTTGATTATACATAAAAAAGATCTCTGGCTATATGGGTCCTTGTAGTGGACGTTGGTTGCAGTAGGTTCACTATAGGAGTCAAAGTACACTGATAGGAGATCTATCAGCCTTAGTAGTTGAGGAGTAGTCCTATGCGACCTAAGAGACTGAGTCTATAAGTCTGTGGCCACAACAGCATGATTATGGAAAAGAGTTTTCATGAAATTCATGACTGAATTCGAGCTAATTAAGCCTGGTATATGATGGATGCTTAGGATCGATGAGGTTCCATGATCTGCATCCTGTCGGAACTCTCCATAGAAGAACTTGATCATATGGTAACTATACTTAGAGGTTCATCCCTTCAGTTTTACTGGCTTGCTACTAGATATTGCTAGAAGTCACTGATGGATTGTGAGAACTCGCTAAGATCATCTGGATTGATGATCCTGTTGGGAAATGTGTCCCAAAAAGCCAATCATCAAGCTGTTGACGGTTGAGCAACCAAGTATTGTAATTGATTTATTAATAAATAAAATATATTTGGCATTTTCATCATAAGCTTTCATCTTCTAATGAACTCCGTTGTTATGATAAAGTTC
>KE509452.1:3390-14890 GCA_000441515.1 Elaeis oleifera | reverse complement strand
ACAATTATAATTAGCACAATCGTCAAATGATTGGCTTTAGGACACATTTCCTAACATGTGGCACAAGGGAAGAGAGTCCTAATTAAACTGGGATCTCTTTTGATGCTTGGTTTAATCCAAATCAAACTCAAATCAATCCTAATCCAATTAGAAGTTGATTGCACCCAAAGAAATTGAAATTCTAATCCTAATCCTAATGTAATTAAGAATTAGGTGGCACCCAAATCCAAATCAAATAAGAAATTGGTCTCTCTTATAATTGGGTTATCTCATAATCCAATAAGCTTGATCGAATCAAATGCAAACCAAGCCAAATTGAATTCTATTCAATTAGACTTAATCCTAGCCCAATTGCTCAATCAAATTGAGCTAACTAGTAATTCAATTACTAATTAATCCTTCTATAACTCACTAACTCTCAGTAAGTTAGACAATTGTAATAATTATATTAGATCAATCATCAATCATATTGAAAATAGATCACTCTATGATTTAAATCATAGATCAACCATCTGATTGAATAAAATCTCTTTTATGTGTGACTCCATAGATTCTATATTATCTGGTAGTAAGATATACTATGATCTCTATCATAATATCATCGAAACTCCTTTCGATGGGTTGAAATGATTCTAACTCTGCCCATCAAGGATCATCGATCATCAAGACGACGCTCGACGAATCTCACAATCCATCAATGACACCTAGCAATATGTAGTGATAATCTAGTAGAATAAAATATTAAATCTCTAGATGCAGTTATCATGTGATTCGGTCCTTCTATCGTGAGTCCTGACAAATGGAGGTCATGGATAACTTGTCAAACCTCATCGCTTGTCATATGTAATATTCAATCTACTCGTATTCATGAGTGAGATCCTATGAAAACTCTTTTCATCATTCACTCTGTCATGGTCATGATCTTCTGAACTCAGTCTCATGAATAACATAGAACTACTTATTTATCAAAGTTGATAGATCCCATCTAAATGCATATCCTACTTCTATAACGTACCTACTGTAGTCAATATACACCTCAAAGCTCTGTGTGGTTAGGAGATCAAGTTATGGTATAGTTAAACTACAGCAACCTCATTATGAGTGACTGAGGCACTGCAAGTCTAAGGACTACTCACACCATTACAATATCGAATATGTCACTGATGAGTGGATAGATATCCATGTGACTACTCGTGTTAATCATGCTCCGTACTATTATTCTCTAATAATCATCTGCACTCTTGCTCTAGTGTCCCCACACTATAGACTCGAGACTCATCTATCTAGAAGAAAGTGATTCATGCACCAATCTTATCAGATCAATCATCGTCCTGATGATGATCCATCAATCGGAGTATTTAGGAATTAATCATCAATGACATATACCTCAAATTCTCAACTCTTGAGAATATATATCATCATCCTATTAATTTTTTGAACGATTCATGGATACATGACTCTACATGAATGAAAGTTAATCCTATTTATTTCATTCAATTACAAAACTATGCCACTAGAAAGGTTACATGTATCGGCCAACTTGGTTTTTAAGACATACATCTAACAATCTTCCATTTGCACTAAAACCAATTGGCCATCAACCTAAGCCTTATCTTTTCAAGATGAGCTTCAGTCTGATGCTGGCTCAATAGCTTAGTTAGTAGGTCTACCACATTCTCTGTGGAGTCTACTCTCTGTACCTTGATATAGTTCTTCTCGAGATATTCATGAATCTAGTGGAATCATCACTCTATGTACTTAGACTTTTGATGAGATCTTGATTCTTTAGCCAGAGCTATCGCATTGATGTTATCACAATAGAGTTATATAATATCTCGTGTCATTACTCCTAATGATACAACAAACTGCATAACCAAAAAGCTATCTTAGCACCCTTAGAAACTGTGATGAACTCTACCTCCATGGTAGAATTTATAATAATCGAAACTCTTTCAATATACTGCACCACCACAACATAGGAATACACATGCTAATGTAGACCTTCTATCATCAATCTGTGTTTCCTAAATCCTAAATTCTCCTCCTCTAAAAATCAAGAACATATCCTTAATCCTTCTCAAGTTCTTGAGGATATATATTCTTCATAGATATCTAGTGCTCCTAATCTAGATTCAATTGATATCTGCTCGTGACACTCATAGCAAGAGATGTATTAAGTCATGTTCATAGTGTACATGAGACTCCCTATTGTAGAAGCATAAGGGATCTAACTTATGCATTCAATCTCCTCAAGTGTGCTAGGGCATATCATCTTGGAGAGATGAACTCTATGCCTAAAGTACAACAATTCCTCTTTTAGAGTTCTTCATGCTGAACCCTTTCAGCACTTTCTCCTATGTGCATTTTTTATGATAAATGAAGCATCCTCTTAGATCTATCTCTATAGATCTTTATTCTTAGAATATGGATACTTCTCCTAGATTTTCATGAAAAATTTTTTCGACAATCAGATCTTGATCGAGGTTATCATGAGAATAATATTCTCAATTAAGAGGATGTCATCCACATATAATACAAGAAATTGCAAGCACTCCCACTGACCTTCTTAAAGACCCTTGATTCCTCCTCATTCTTGATGAAATCAAATGATTTGATCACATCATGAAAACGATGACACTACCTCGTAATAGTTTTAAGGATCATCTCCATGTTCTCTATCTCCCATAAAGAATATTTTTCTATATCCTCTATAAGCAAACCCTTGAATTTTTAGAAGGATAGGCTATTCAACTAGATCTATGAGGTAGAGGTACACCATCTACTAGTTCAATGGGTTCTATAGGCTCTATGACTCGTTATTACTCTTAAGAGACTTTCTCTTCGAGTCATAATTGCCTCCCACTATTTCCATCATGGATAAACTATTTTTTAGAATGATAGTGTGTCAGATCACAATCACAATGTGATCCTTTGGAAGGCAAAATTAGTATCCCAAAAATTATTTTGGATACCTTATAAAATGAAATCTCATAGATCTAGCCTCTATTTTATCCACCTGTTGTCACTTGACATGGGCCAGACATCTCCAAATCTTGAGATGATCATGACTCAGTTTCTTACCATGTTATATCTCATATGGTGTGATAAGAATGGATTTAGAGGGAACACAATTCACTATATAATTAGTGGTAAGCTAAGTATGTCCGCTAAATAAATAATGAAAAAGGTCAGTGATGCTCATTATGGATCAAACCATATCCAATAGAATCTGACTTATCCATTCTGAAAAACTCGTTGAGTTAAGGTATTCTAGGTGGAGTCCATTATGAGACTATACCATTTTTCTTGAGATAATCGAAAAATTTTTTAGGTATTATTCTCTTTAATTTGATCAAATATCTTTAAATTTTTTGATCTGCTTCTTTACTTCATATCTGAATTTTTTGAATATTTCAAAGGCTTCAAATATGTGTATCTCATACATATACATATATCGTGGACAATCAATGGTAAGGATAATTAAGTAGAGATAACCTTCTCTAGCTGCCACATCAAATGGCCATACATATCAATATGCATTAGGGCAAGTATCTCAATAGTCCTTTCCCAATATCCCACAAAGGGTAGCTTGGCCATATTTCTTGAAGATAAGACTCACAAATTGGATATGACTCCATAGTCATCGAGCCCATAGGCCCATCTGTCTCCAGTCTATCTATCCTTTCTTCTCCTATATGACCTAGCCTAAGGTTTCATATATACTTGAGGTTAATCTCATCACTGGATCTCTCAAATCCATTAGCACTCACTTATTTGCTTAGATACATTCACATCAATATATAAGTGATGGATACTGTTAATCATAAAGCCACATCCAACCATTTTATTTCCAAATAAATGGTACAGTAGCCTTTATTACTAACTTGTACATTAAACAGAAATCAAATTTCTATTAACAGTAGGTACATTGTAATAGTCCCTATGAACTAAATTCAAACGATAATTGCAAAGGATAGGTGATCACGGCTATAGCAGTAATTCTTGCTTTGTTACCTATCCGAAGGATCATATCTCCTTCCCTAAGCCTTCTACTTTCCTCAGGACCCTACATAGAAGTGCACTAATGTGCACTCGAATCAGAGTCTATGACTCAACTTGAAGTAGAAGAAACCGCAAGGTTAGTTCTTTTATGAGCAGATCTGACATACCTTCTAAAGGTGTATCCCTTTCATTTTCTTTAAGGTTTTCAGATTTTCTTGACAGTTTCTCCGCTCCACAATGAGAACTGTGCCCCTTGAACTCTCCAAAGTCCCTTAGTGGTCACCAATATGTCTAATAACTTAGTCAAGGTGCAATCAATCCTGTTCATATGGTAGTTTACTATAAATTACCTATACGAACCAGTTAGGGATTGCCGAATCAAATCCACTTGCAATTTCTTATGCATGATCATACAGAGCTTCTCAAGCTCCTTCAGATCTTTGATCGATGATTGTAGACCGACTATCCTTGATTCATCTTAGCATTGAAGAGTCTTTCAGATACTTCATAACACACAGATCGGCTCATCTCACTATACAACCCTTGTAGATAAGTCAACATAGCCCAAGCAGTCTATATAACCAGACATTGCAACTCATTTGACTTAGACGCCAACTTGTAGCACCTGACCTTATTATCATCATCCGTCCAATTTTTAGCGCTTCTCATTGGTCAGCAGTTAGATGGTTTGGTAACACTAGAGACTCCTGGTCCTAGACATAGCTAAGCTTTTCAAAACTCAAAATAATTTTCAAGTTCCTGAGCCAATCCTTATGATTGGGTCTAGTTAGTCGATTATTTTCTAAAAATGAAAATAGGATTGGAGGTAGAGAAATCTTAATAGAGAGAAGAAGATTCTAGTTAGATTTTTATAATTAATTTATTTTAGTTTATTTTAGAAGTTTTATTTTAAAACAAACTACCTCCCACTATTTCTATGAATTTCTATACTCTTCGGGTAGAAAAATGAGAACCCCTTCACGAGTTAGAGTTCCTAATGGATACTACGATCCCACCAATTGGCATGCTACCTCATCTGACAATTATTAACAAATATGTCAATCAATAGATGGATAACTCTTATTCAATGCTTCTCAAACAAATTGCAATAGACTTGGTCTCAAGGTTTTGAAACTTCATTTGATAGTTATTGGTCTCATTCTCTAGTTAAGTCAGATCCACCATTGAGTACTAGTGAAGCCATCATTGAGACTCTCACCTAACAGTTATTAGGCCCAACCCCATCTCCACCATGCAACATCTCATGCCAATAGAGTGGTTGCTTCTCCCCAGATATAACTGAACCACTGTGTCTAGCTAAGAGCAGTCAACATCAGAGAGGACACGACACTCTATAATAATGGAAGATCCTATGACTTAATATTAGTAAGGAGATATATTTAGATCTTTTTAATTTACATCTCATGCAAATCTTTAATTGATTAGGGCATGGGTTGAGCTCAAAACATCAGGTACCCAAATCTAAACTGATCTCTACTGGCCAGGTAAGTAAGAGATTGATGGGAGGCTCTTCGCTGATAGTGGCAACGGTTCTAATTAAATAACCATTACTCATTTACTTGTCTTAGACACCAACAGGTCCTGACCAATTTTAATTGGGTTAATCTTAGTGATCAAGGCTCGAGCCACTGAGCCAAGACCAGATTATGGGTCATTGATTTAGCACACATGCATGTTAATCAATTTGATCCTACAATTATTATTTTAATCTTGAGCACACTTGATCTAATCATAATCAACTCCTTGATTCGACTCAGTCAATTGCCTATCTCGATTGAGCACAACATGTGCCAATCGAAAACCCTTAGGGCTGTAATTAGATTACAGATTCAATCTAGTCTACCCATGCACCCAAATCATAGGATTTTCAGATCTTGAAACAAAATTTTAGATTTGAATTCAGATCTAAAATAAATTTTTGATCTGAACGAAACATCACAAATCATCTTCAGATCTGAAACTAATTTCAGATTTGAAGCAAACACGATTTACTTCAGACTTGAAACAATTTCAGATCTAAAATAACAACACATTTATATCACATATGATGCAGAACTTTCAGATCTTACAAGTTTTAATGATTAACATCGTTCTGAGATAATCATGCAGTATAACTGATTTATGCCAGGACAACCTTATGTCAGAATGATGATTTAAAATTAATCAATTTCAGATCTGAATCATTTACATATTTATATTAGAACTTGACTCTGATACCATTGTTAGAATAGTATGATTTCATGCATGTATTTTAAATTTTTAATTAATTATAGTAAAATAAAAAATTTAGATTAAAATTATTTTAATCTAATATTTATCAGATCTAATCTGTAAACCACCTATCATGAATCTATGAACATGAAACATTCAGTCTAAAAAATCTAATTATTAGAAAATAAACATAAATAAGAGATCTGATCTTTATACTTTTGTACGGGTCAATAATCTCCATAGCTAATGATCGTGGTATATTCAGAGGTCCTCGATTAGCTGCACACACATCCAGCCTCTATGGGTATCCACATGAGGCCTTCAAATCTAATCGGAGCCCGGCATCTTCACCAGGATGCTAGCTCTCTTGCAGAAGACATCTCTTGATGGTTGATATTGCTGATCTTCACCATTATCTCAGACTCTCTCAGAGAAGATGGAGTAAAGGAGGAAGAGGATGAACAAGAAAAGATGAAGAACAAGGAGACCCTCTCCTTTTCTTCCTAAAATCCATGCATAAGATCTTTACGCTAGAGATCTTGATGCTAAGAAGAACTCTTTTTCTTTCTTTCCTTATCAAGAGAAATCCTTTTCTCTTCTTTTAAAAATTGTGGCTTCAAGAAGGAACTCTTCCTGCTTTCTTCCCTTTCCATGCTCCTTAAGAGAACCCACACACAATCTGAATTTTTTCATATTTCTCATGCTAAAACTCATCTAAAACCCCATGCACAAGAGGCCCACATTTATAGGCGTTTAGGTAGGATTTAGTTAGAGTTTGGGGGGCATCCAACTCTTGGATGCCTCCTCCTATTTTATTGGCATGTAAGATTCTTTTGGGCATGAAATCTTTCACACAAAAGGGAGAACTGCGTGCAATTGTTTCACATAACCAAGTTGAGGCATGGCTCATTAATTTTTGGCATGGAGAAATATTTTGGGGTGTGAACTGTTCATGCTAAATAAGGGAATGGCATGGAGATTTTTCCTTGTGGCATGGGGCTTTGAATGTGGTGCAAGGGAAGAGAGTCCCAATTAAACTGAGGTCTCTTTTGATGCTTGGTTAATTCAAATCAAACTCAAATCAATCCTAATCCAATTAGGAGTTGATTGCACCAAAGAGATTGAAATCCTAATCCAATTAGGAAGCCAATTTTTTTGATTAGATCCTAATCTAATTAAGAATTAGGTGCCACTCAAATCCAAATCAAATAAGAAATTATTCTCTCTTGCAATTGAATTATCTCATAATCCAATTAGTCTTGATTTAATCAAACCCAAATTAAGCCAAATTGAATCCAATTTAATTAGACTTGATTCTATCCCAATTGCTCAATCAAATTAAGCCAACTGACAATCTAATTGCTAATTAATTTTTCTACAACTTACTAACTCTTAGTAAGTTAGACAATCACAATAATTGCATTAGATCAATCATCAATCATATTGATAAATAGATCCCTCTGTGGTTCATAATCATAGATCAATCATCTGATCAAACAAAGATCACTTTTGAATATGATCTCATAGATTCTATTTTATCTGGTAGTGGGATATACTATGATCCCTATCATAATATCATCAAATTTTTTTTAATGGATTGGAACGATTTCAACTCTATCCATCAAGGATCATCAATCATCAAGACGGCGCTCGATGAGTCTTACAATCTACTAATAGCATCTAGCAGTATATAGTGACAATCCAACAAATAAAATATTGAATCTCTAGGTACAGTTACTATATGATTCGATCTTTCTATCATGAGTTTCAACAAGATGGAGATCATGGATAACTCGTCAAACCTCATCGCTTGTCATATGTAATATTCAATCAACTCGAGTTCATAAGTAAAATCCTATGGAAACTCTTTCCATCATTCACTCTGTCATGGTCATGATCTTCTGAACTCAATCTCATGAATAACATAAGACAACTCTTTATCTATCAAGATCAATAAATTCTATCTAGATGCACACCCTACTCCTACAACGAACTTACTGCTGCCAACATATACCTCAAGACTTCGTATGGCTAGAAGATAAAGTTATGATGCAGTCAAACTATATTAGTCTCATTGTGAGTGATCGAGGCATTGCAAGTCGAAGGACTATTCACATTATTACAACATAGAGTATGTCACTGACAAGTGGATAGACATCCATGTGACTACTTATGTTGATCATGCTAGGTACTATTGTTCTCTAACAATCATCTATACTCTCGCTCTAGTATTTTCACACTGTAGACTTGAGACTCATCTATCCAAAGAAAGTGATTTGTGCACCAATGTTATCGGATCAATCACCGTCCTCATGATGATCCATCGATTAGAAGTATTTAAAATTAATCACCAATGACACATATCTCAAATTATCAACTCTTGAGAATATGTGTCATTATCCTATTAATTTCTTGGATGATTCATGGACACATGACTCTACATGAATGAAAATTAATCTTATTATTTATTAATTATAAATTATATCATTAAAAAGTTACATGTGTCAGCCAACTTGGCTTCTAGGGCATACATCTAACATGGATAAGGTTTGTTGGGGATGCCAAGTGTTAGCACCTCTCTTGGGATGCTTGGTGTGAATTCAGATGAGGCGCATGCCCCATCTAATTTCTCATCGAGAAAAAGGGGTGACACCCCTTGTTTGTGTCTGACATTAAAAATTTCAGAGGGAAGGGTATTCCTTATAAGATAAGGAATTAAAAGTAGGTTTGTATGTCAAACTTTTAGGCTTTTAGGGTGAGGTAAAACTCTACCCTAGAGGCTTATAAATAAGCCCTAGGACCCTTGATTGGACATGATTTAGATCGGATCCCATGCCCACACCCTGCCTCAATCTTCCCTCATATCCCACACCCAAGGAGTTGGGCTTTCCTCTCCACATTTACACACCAAGAGTTGGGCGATCCTCCTTTGTTTCTCACATCCCACACCTAGAGAGAAAGGGTTCTCCCCATCGATCTTCTTCATCCTTCCCTACTACGCATCTGGATCAAGGAGTTGATTTAGATCTAGAGCACCAGGAGCACATGGATCTTGCTTGGAGAAGGAAGATCCAATTCGAGAGGAGCATCTCAAATCGGTCCCGATGGATATCCGTAGAGGTCAGACATATGTATGGCTCATCGACAACCTCATCGGATTATCACGATCATCAAATTACGATGAATAGCTACCCATGCAAAGGTAAAAAATTTAATTAAATTTGATTTAAATTTCAGCATCTTAAAATGCATGTAATCGATCCTGTTAGTCTGTAGATTAGATCTACTTAGTGCATGTTAGATAGATTAAAGTATTTAATCTAGATCAAAAATTTTTTGCTATGTGTTTTGATTTCTGCATGCATGTTTCCGGATGTGCAACATCCTTCAGTAAGTAGGGGGTATCAATTAATAGGCAGTTTGTTGATTACTCAAATTATGGGAATCTTTTTACACCTCACAGATTTCAAAAGTATTTTTAGTTGCACTTTACTCAATTTATTATTACTGGTAAACATTTCTACAATGCTCGGTGGCTGATTATCTCTTGGGGAAACTGTTAATCTTATTACTGCTTTCTTTGGGTCGGATGCATATTGCACAGAGTTTGGCTCCCACTACATGGTTCACTCAAATGTTATTATCTATCTTCAAGGCTTAAATGCCTCCATCTCACTTCAAATCTTGCATATACTAGCATTGTCTTGGAATGGTCAAAGTGGACATAACAAATTCAGCACAAGTCTCTTGCTTCAGACAGAAGTAGCATTTCAGTCGAAAACAAAAGACAAAAAAGGTAAAAAAAGTTTCACTCTGCTAACAAGGATGAAAAAAAAAGAAAAAAACGAAAAAAGGTCAAAAAAACAAGAGAAAACAAGTTGTTTTCCTCACATTTTCTATTTTATTTTTGCAGGATTAGCATTCTATATTATGATTAAGTTGTTTCTTCTTTCACATGTGCCATGCTTATGGTCTACAACTGCCTACAGTTTATAATTTTCTGAATTCCTGCTGTGATTTGAGCCTTTTATGTTTCCTCCTATGGGATCTTCATATTTTACTTACATCTGCCAACATAATGGTATTTTACTCATGGATTCAGGGATCAGGGGCTATTATAATCTTGTGATGTCTCATCTATCTTCATTTCGCATACAGGGAGATAAAAAGTGAAATATATAATAAAATAGTGTTAGCAGCTGCAACGAGGCCTCTACCGTATTCATGTGTTGGCAGTTTATCTTCTCAATGCACTACTTGGAGGTAAAGTTATGAAACTTCATGTGCTGTATTCTATCTTCCAAACCAGCTTCAATCCTGTGGTCATTTGCCTCTTCCAAACCAGCTTCAGATTTTGTGGGACAAGGATTGTTAATTGCTTGGGATTTTGCTACTGTGCTGTTTATCACTATGTTTCAAACTCTTCCATTGGTGCTGACAACCCTATGCTTAACAAATACTTTGAGGGGTCTTATTTTTATCATAAGCTTACCCTGCCACTACTCAATATTATATGAGGATCAATAGAGCACTTCAGCTTATCAACTACAAGGTTTCTATGTTTTGAGTATAGCTTTTAGATTTTCAGTGTCAATAATACATCATACGGTTCTCTCTTCTTTTGGTGTAAATGTATTCCACAGCTTGTTCTTGATTGTGGGTTCGTTCATTAATCTCTATTTTGGGGCTCTTAATATAAAGCTTAAATGGTGTCTAGCCTGTTATTTGAGTCGCTGTCCTCGAGCCGTTTGGTTTTTCATATTTGTACTCTTACTTTTTGAATGATGAAATATACTTTATACCAAAAAAAAACATTCATAAGTTGTTCCTTAAGGCAACTAGTTATACTGTTTTTTAATTTGTCATTTAATTTTTAAGATTTTTTGCATGTATATCCTCCTAAATATTCAAATTTGCATGAATATCTTTTTCAAATTGATATTTGTATGTATACCCTCATAAAATACTTATTTTATATATATATCTTTATTTTTTATTTTTTTACATATATACCCATATTATTTAACGTCATTAAAAAATTAATAGTTTAAAATTTAAATGACTAAAATATCCTAATGAGTAGATGTATAAAAAAAATTATAAGAATATATATACAAATAGCAATTTCATGAGGGTATTCATGCAAATTTGAATGTTTAGAAGGATATACACATAAAAAATTCTAATTTAATTTTATCTATTTCATTTAGATAGATTCAGATCCTTTTACTCTACAATATAGTAACATATTACATAATATAACAAT
>KE509450.1:10082-25093 GCA_000441515.1 Elaeis oleifera | reverse complement strand
GAGAGAGAGAGAGAGAACAAAGAGAGCTATCGGTACAGCTCAGTTGTTCTTGTCTGTGGTCTAGTCTGAACGAAGGAAGGTTTTTGTGTTGACTTGGATCAGATCCTCCAACTAGTTGGTTTTCTTTCCTTTTTTTTTCCTGTTAAGACGAGCGTTTTAATGTTTTTGGTAATCGTCTGCCGCATGTCGAACAGCACAAAGCATTTTGCCGGTAGGCATGATACGTTGCGAAGTCAGGTGGTCGGCGTATGCCGTTTGGACTCAGATTGGGTCCCACTGGCCTATGCCTAACTGGGCGTGGAAACTGGAGGGCTAAAGTTAGGTCCAGTTTGAACTACAATTTGTTAAAATTTGACTCATACCTGATTGGATCCATCATAAATTCAAGGCTCTTCCATGCATATGCAACCTCAAATTGAGCCATCTTCTATGTTTTCTCCAAGTTTGTACCTAGGATTGGATGTGTTTGATTGTATAAGTTGGGCGACAATAAGAAAGGGCACTTCCTAAAAATGAGTTAAAAATATACATATTTTGGAAAGGATGATTTGGTTTTTGGATGAGGTAGGTGAAGAAGAGTTCAAACAAAAGAAATGGAATGAAATTAGCGCCCCTGCCTACCACTATATCAAGAAGAAGGTGCACTCTCCTTTTCTCTCTTATTTTACTTTAAATAACTTCAATGCGTTCTTCAGTATCTTTTGCAGGACTTGGTGGTGTATGGTTGAGTATTCGGATGGCTGTCCACAAGCTCAATGCAACTCACATTTGGCTAGAAGGTGATTGTGCTAATGTTGTTTCATGGCTTCTTAATCCTTCTATCAAATAAAAGAAATGGAATGAAATCGGTGCCCCTACCTACCTCCATATCAAGAAGAAGGTGTACTCTCCCTTTCTCTCTTATTTTCACTTTAAAATAACTTCAATGCGTTCTTCAGTATCTTTTGCATAACTTGTTGGTGTATGGTTAAGTATTCGGATTGCTGTCCACAAGCTCAATGCAACTCACATTTGGCTAAAAGGTGATTGTGCTACTATTGTTTCATGGCTTCTTAATCTTTTTACACACAAGCATAGGCATCTGCCATTTATAAAGATCTATGGACTTGGATGGCATCTAATGTGTGTCAAAGTTACTCATACTTATTGTGAAGCAAAGCAGATTACAGATTGTATGGCTAATAGGGCTCTTCAAGGTGATTTTAATGGACTTCACTAGCTGGTTTGGATCCATCGTGTATTCAATTACTCCAGGCTAATGGTTATGGTATTAGCTTTTGAGGACAGATTTGAGCACTACAGTGCTAAGGCAATTTAGTTGTTTTTATGCCCTGTTGGCACTGCTTGTATTATCTATGCTTTTATCTGTTTCGTAATCTGCATTGATTTCTTTATGCTTCTATGGTCTGCTCTTTGTTCATGCTACATGTGGCTTCTTTCCAGTTTGCACCTAAGGTTCTACCATTCTCTGTAATATTTGGTTTACTATTCCTTGCAGCTGCTTCACAGAGTATTCACTGTTGTGCTGCTGTTGCTGCCATATAGTTCTGTTTGGTTTCTTGACTATTTTGGCAGGGAGCAGGGCATGGGCGTTTTGTATTCTATTGTCTCGTGGTTCTTGCACCTACATGGGACTTTGTTGCCTAGAATACATGCATAGCGCAAGGGATATCCATGCAATGTTGCTGGAGTGCCTTCTATATTCTTAGTTATCTGGGACTTCATCTCCCCATTGGATAGTTCCTACTACTTACATTATTCTTAGCCTCCCTAGAAGCCCCAGTTCTACTTTGGTTATATTTCATTTAATGAAGCTTTCTCCTTTTCTATGCAGCTTGGTTGCTTTCTTGCGTCCTCCTCCTTTCATGTGATATTCTACTCTATAAATCTCGTAAGATTCAGGGTCCAAGACACAAGAAGGTATTTAGATTTGGATGCTTTCACTTAGAAAATGGTTCATGTCAGGGAAGTACTATTTATGTTCGAAGAACTCTACTGTATTTCATATCTCTTGTTGGTGTGAGAATCCGTCTGGCATCGAAATGCTAGAGTAGATGGCGAAGTTGGGCCTCTCGAGGGTATTAGGGATGTCTGATCAAGATACCACCATCACAGAACCTTTCGATACCACATGTCGCAGCAAAAAAAAGAATAAACAATACACACACAATCAGGTACGTAGAACAGTCCAAGCGCTGCCTCCACAGGACACACAAGCTTCACTATAAGAAAAAATAATACAATAGGAGAACATCCACTCTCAATTCTCTGTATACCATCCTCTTTCAATTAGAAACTGCCCTCACAAAAGTTCGCTCAAATCTCCCAAGGAGACCCTCTTACAGGCCTACTACTACCAAGGTCCTTGATGCCCCTGAACACTTTCTGTGGAGCGAACCGCTACATCGTTTCTCTCTGTAACTACTCTGCCTAACGCTCTGCTCTGCCCCCGATCTTCTATCGGTACTCTGTAGAGTCTGCTCTGCCCACTGTGCACACTCGGAGCTCTGTCGGACTCTTTCCAATGACTGCACGAGCCTCCCTCGCACTGATGCCTCTGTTCATGACTCTCTGCCACGCTTTTAGCGTCTTCCCAAATTTGTTCACCCACAGAGCCTCTTAAAGACCCTAAAACCCAGCTCAGATCGGAATTAAGCTCTGGAATGGACTCACGTAGCTTCTCGGCCATTCGATCGTGTCTCAGATTGAAAACTGGCTATTGGATCGCATCCCATCATGCCAGATCACATCTCTAATCTCTCTAGGATGGCTCACAGCCGTTCGATCATGATCACGATCATCTGAAGCCACCCGATCGTGCATCGGTCCACAAGAACCTGTCGTAGACCGTGAGAATCGGCTCTGGAAACGCTCCGATCCATGGTGGACCATGCGAAACTGGGCAAAAAATATCCGATCGATCCACAACGATCTCCATGGACCGTCGGTCCACACACTGCGTGTGGACTATGTGAGGATCCGCATTGGCCACGCCTGCGCACGCCGCCTGGGCCTAGGCCGCGCACCACACTCGCTCGCACGTTTGCATGTTGGGCCGCGCACTCGCAGTCGGTCAGCATGCCGCCATGCACACTCGCTCTACCGCGACCTCTGCCGGCCCGTCATCGGTCTCCATCGCTTCGATCTCCATGCAAATTTCTTCGAACGTAACTTTTTATCCGGACTCTGTTTGGACTAATCTTAGGCTCGTTGGACTTCATTCGTCATCCTAAACCTCACTCTGGGCTTTTGTCAATTGAATGTTGAGGCATATTTTCTAACAGAGGGTGTGATCTACACAAAAATTCTGACCGAAGGTTGCTCCAGCGAAGACCCTCCAATGCTCAAGTTAGAACTCTCATTCAATAGATGGAGGAGCATCAGAAGTAGAATAATAGCGTACCTTTTTAGGATCCTGTTTGAGCCTTCTTTATGGACAGAGGGCTGGAGCTTCAGTTGACAAGTTGGTTGGCGCGATCCCACTTGATCAGGATATGATTCACAGGGTGTGAGACTATCGCTCGAGATTTTTGGGATGTAGAGGTTATGGTTGCCTTATCAGTTCAGCGGCAGTTGTTGCCTGGCAAACGTTGTATTTTGATTAGAGTTGCCAACTAGGCATTATCGAGATGAGGGTTGATCAGCGACGACCATAGGTTGGTCGCCCAATGTCACCAACGGGATCTGTTCAAGGGTGCAAGCTTGGTCGGCCTGGCATGGCCAGTTGATGAGGGGATATTGGCGATGATGTATAAGGGTTGCCGAGCGATAGTCGGCAGATCTTCATTCGCTCAAGGCGTAAAGCATCGATCAGATAGCTGTCGAGGACTAGCTTGGCAAAAGTTATGGCCGACTATGAATCGATAAGGACTCTGGTAGGCCGGTTTGCTATGCTTAGACATCTTGGACTATGGGCATTTTCATATCATTGATCTAGATGGAATTTCTCCCAACACATACCTCCTTCTCTCGAGTCTGACTTTAGTTGAGCGAAAGGAGTACATCTATCTTCTTTAAATCAAGGATGTAAAAAAGCCCTTCAACTGATGGGACATGCAAGACTTTTGGAGTAGAGGTGAGGCAGCGCGACTTAAGCCATCATAACAACATTAAATAGATGTCATTTCAAAATCCCCCTTTTGAATTATGGTGCCGATTTGTCCAACTAGCAACAGTGGTTAACTGAGTAGGGAGACGCCATGTGTGTCACACGCTGCAGGTTGTTGGGTAGGAGATGATGCGATATTTAAAGATTATCTTCCTCTAGCTATAAATAGGGGAGGTGTTTGTCCTGATCTTTTTGACTACTGTGAGGTCCTTCTATTCTTCTTTTCTCCTTTCTGCTTTTGCCGTAGCTTCTCTTTTCGACTGAGTTCGCCCTTCTTATCTATGGTGCGATTCCTCGAAGGGGCTTTCGAAGGTTCTAGCCACTTCATTTCTCTATGTCTTTCTTTTGTTCTCAGGTAAGTTATCTTTCTTGCCCTTCTATTTTCTTGTTCTTCCTTTTTCCTCTAGACTGCCTTCTAGCCTCTTTATTTGGAATGGCTGATCAGAGTGAGGTTGGGCCCAATGGCCATGGTTCCATACTGAGTCCGGATGATTTGAGCCAGATACAGATGTGGTATGGAATTTCCTAAAATTTCGACCTTGAACTCCCTAGGATAGGTGATCATGTAGATAATTCTCCTTCAGATCGGCTCTATGTATATGAGGAAGCACTCTGAGTGGGTTTAAGGTCTCCTATTCACCCTTTCATCCATAACGTCTTCCATTTTTATGGCTTTTCTTTGGTGTGATTGTCCCAAACTCCTTTAGGTTTGTAGTGGGTTTTCTGATCATCTGTGTCATGGCCAATGTCCAGCCATCTGTCTCTTTTTTTGTTCTTTTTTACCATCAAAAAGCATCCGTATGCTAAGGACTGATGATACTTTTCTTCCTAGAGGGGGATTTCTCCTCTGATAAAAGGTGCTCATTCCTTCGTACATGGGTGGAAGGAGCGATTTTGTTGGTGTCTAGCTCTCTGGTGGAGGATTGGAACTTGCCAAGCTAGAGTCGGCCGGAGGCTTCGGCGTTCAAAATCTCGAGATTAGGAGCCGAAGAAGAGGGTTGTTTTAAGGTCCTCAGGGACTTCAAGGCTCCCTCAGTCGACGAGCTGCTATCTGATGAAGTCCTTTTTAATGCTGAACTTAGTCAGGCTGACTCCAAGGGTGAGTGCTGCAGTAATCCACTTTTTTATTTTTTATTTTATGCACCTGACAAAGTTTGGTTGTTTGTAGAGATGAGGTCTGAAGATATCATCAACATGAAGTGAAATCTTTCGAAGAAGAGGAAGGCTTTGATACCTGAAGGTGCCTCCAAGAAGCCAGTAGTCCATCGAGAAAGGGTCGCGGACGAATGGGCCTCAACAGTCGAGATGACCATGGTGCTAGCAACTCCTACTCCTTCGAGCCCATCTCCATTGACTGCGGCTCCTATTTCATTGGTTGCTCCAGCACCAGTGTCTCCACCACCCATGGCTCCTCTACCAGCCTCCCGACATCTCCTCGTGAAGCTGGGTTCAATCTTCCTCTACTCAACTTCCTTCTATTATGGGCCCAAGCAGCATGCCTCTTCCCATCGATCAAGCAAATCCAGATGCCTGCCTTACATCCATTCCTAAAAATGCATCATTTGATGACTGGAGGTGGTCAAAGAGTTAATCAAGAGGTCGGTGCTTCCGATACAACTGAGGGGTATTGGTAATATGGGCTTTGATGACCTGCAACAGCACTCCATGACTACCATGCACCAGGTGCTTTCCTTGTTCTTTGGTCTATCTCTCAGTTCCTCTTATCCTCTTTTGCTGATTGTGGTTTCCATATAGGTTCTTTATTTCTTAGTCATCCTTTTGGGCTATGCGTGCAGAATAGAGATCCACAGGAGTCTGCACCAAAAGGCTGAGTCTGACATCGCGAAGGAACGCACGCAAGCTAATACGGCCAAAAAGGAGGCTGATAAGTTGAGGGAGCTCATAAATAAAATCTCCACTGACCTTGCGCGAAAGGGAGAAGAGCTCCAGGAGGCTACTGCAAAGCTTGTCGGGGTCGAGAAGAAGGCCGAAGAATGAGATGCCAAGGTCAAGCCGCAGGCCAAGGATCGGGTCGTCGAGGTCAAGCAAGAGGCTGAGAAGAAGATTGCTAAGGCCCACCGATTGGCTGCAGAGTCCTTCAAGGCTTTGATGGATTTTGATCAGGAGACGGCTAAGGTGGTCGATAGCTTCAAGGCATCAAAAAAATACCACAACGCCATGGTCGCCTTTGGCCAAGAGTCCTTCAATGAGGGACATGGGGTCGGATTCGACGATTGTTGCCACCTGGTCATGGCCTGACTCTCTGAAGTCGACCTCTCCTTTTGGATGAGGATGAGGGGGAAGAGGAGATCACAGATGAGTTGGCTCCTCCTATGACTGCCTAGAGGTAGGTTGGGAGCGAAGAGGCGGTAGTAGGTGCTCCTCCATCGTTTGCCATTGGTCCATCTGAAGCATCCCCAGGCCCCTCAGGAGTTGTACCAGATCCTTTCGATCTTCAAGATGCGGTTGGGAGATGAGATATCCTTGTACTTCTTTCTTTTCTTTCTTTCTATAGAGAATAATTATTAATGAAGTGAGGTTTTGAATTTGTGTTTGTTTTTTTTTTGTTTGTTCTGTCATGTCAGCGCATCCTCAATGGATATACTCCTTCAATTTCTATCACCGAGCCCTTACCTACGGCTTCTGCAGTAAGGATCAAGTCTCGTATAGGTGATCTAGAGAAGAAAGTCAACAAATTGAATAAGAAAGCTACTGCTTGAAAGAAGGAGCTATCGAAGATAAGAAAGCATTCGGTGAGGCTTCAGTAGAGATTGACCGGCTAGAGACAACCATTCATCGGAATGTAGTGAAGTACTCTGCGGAGAAGACTTGATTAGCAGCTGAGTTACAAAGTCATCAAAACTTGCTGAGCATGCCACTTGGGGCACCACTGCTAAGCAGCAGTACCTCCGTAGCTAACTCTATTGGTCTCAGAGAAGGATTTCAGGACTGAAGTCATCGGAGGCTGCTGTCAAAGAAGTGAGATGGTGCTTCATCGATCATGTGGCACAGCTTCAGAAAGATCTTCACATTGCCCACGAGAGAATCTCTAAGCTTCAGAGCTCGGGGCATGCAGTTGCCGAATACAGATCGAGAAAAGTCGACCAACAACAATGGGACCCCGAGACTTGGTTGAATGAGGGTCAGTCGACCCACATCTTCGGGTGATACGGTTCATCACATGTTTGACACGGGCTACATGGCTGGCTTTTGGACGTATAGAAATCAAATCAAAATGGCATTTTAGGACTTGATCTCTTAACTTTCTCCTGAGGGCGATGACGAGCCTCCCACCTTTCAGAGTAGATCTAAGGGTGTGGAGATTCGTGAGCTCGGTCCTGATGGTGAAGAAATTCATGCAGAGGCTTTTGATAAAGCTTCAAAAATCAAGGCTCGTTGTAGTCAGGTGTAATGATCTCTGATATCGTCAGCCTAGGGCGACGACGTTCCTGTAATTATGATAAGTTATATAAATGGAACAGCGAACACTTACCTTATGTTGCCTTTCTTTCATTGTGCGATGTTGTTCAACATCGTTATCAATCCTCGTTCAAGAGATCTCTCATTTTTATGAGGACTCCTCAACATTCTTCCATCAGTCATTTCGTGCATTAATTGTGGATGGTGTCCCGACATTCCATAACCCTTGATGCATTCACAGTGGATTTGACCAGAGTGAGCGATGGTCATGGGGAATGGTGGCCGCCACTTCTTTAGGACTGTAGGAGTGTGCCACGTGGTGATGTTTTGGTCCGTGAGGCATCACTTAAGTTGACTTCCAAGGTTGGAAAGGTGCGCCATATGGCCTGGGGGGCAGCCGCACTACCTAGGCTGGCGATTGACGGTCAGTGTGGGCACTTGCACCTATAAAGGAGGCTGATGGCTGGTGAAAGCTTCATCTCCCACCTTTCTTTCCATAGCTCTTGGAAAAGCTCTCTCTCCCCCTCGTCACCATGATGCCCTCCAAGAAATCCATTAAGGACTTGGTCAAAGAGAGGAGGGCTGTTGAGAAGAAGGCCAAGAGAGAAGGATCCAGCTAGCAACCTCCTTCGCTTAGGATGTCGTCCGCCCCACTGTCGCTGCCTGCAAAGGGCAAGGGGGTCCCTCTATTGAGCAGATTCCCCATATGGTCTGCAAGCATTGTATTCAAGAGTACAAAGCCTCGACAACGTTCGAAGAGGACGTCATCGATATTGTTGTCATCGTCTTTGTCTTTAGATTTGAAGACTTAAGGCCCGCTTGTGGTGGATGATGCCGCAGCTGGACCTTCACTATCTCCTCTCTAGCAACAGTGATGAGGAGGTCAGGGCCTTCTCTTCGGATGAGAAGTGGGCTCCCTCATCTTTTCTCCTTCTTCTAGGTAAATATTTTAATGAAAATCTAGTTTGCTTCTCTTTATGTGTTGTGGATGCATGCTTGCTCTTGATTGACAATTATTCTTCTGTTAGTCTAGTAAGAGACCATTTCATTCGAATTTAAAGCTAATCAAAAGCTCCTTCGATTGACTGACTGATCAAAAATCATCTTTTGTCTTCAATTGACTAAGTTGATCAAAGATCGATTTTAGTCTTCAATTAACTAAATCGATCAAGAGTCATTTTTTTATCTTCAATTGACTAAGCCGATGAAAGATCGTCTTTTATCTTCAATTGACTAAGCCGATCAAAAGTCATCTTTATTTCAATTGACTAAGTCGATCAAAAGCCATCTTTTATCTTCAATTGACTAAGCCGATTAAAGACTGTCTTTGGTCTTCAATTGATTAAGCTGATCAAAGATCATTTTTATTTTTCTATAGATTGATGAGTAGAAAAAAAATCATTGTTTTCAAAAATAAAAATTTTATTGAGGAGGGTTATATAATATATTACTGGTAGTATATTCGGAGATTCTCTGAATTCCATGATCGAGAGTGATGTTTCATCCAACTGTTTCAATCGGTAGGTTCCTAGCTTGATGATTTCATCTACTTGGTATGGACCCTCCCAGTTTGGGGCTAGCTTGCCTCACTCCCTAGGTTAGAAAACTTCAGCCTTATGCAGGACCAGGTTGCTGATCTTGAAGACTTTGTTTCAGACTCTGGAGTTGTGATACCGAGTGACCTTATGTTGTAAGCTGCCATCTGGACATGTGCTCTTTTTCTAGCTTCTTCAAGTAGGTCTAGATCAGTGCATAGTCTTTTCGAGTTGGTTTGCTCATCATAGTTCTCAACTCATACTGACGGGACCCCGATCTCAACGAAGATTACTACTTTCATCCCAAAGGCCAAGCTGAGAGGGGTTTTCCCTGTTGGAACTCTTGGCGTTGTCTGGTATGCCCAAAGCATATGGTAAAGTTTATCAGTCTAAGATCCTTTAGCTCTATCTAACTTTATCTTCAGCCCTCGCAATATAGTGTGATTAGTTACTTCAACTTCGTCATTGGTTTGAGGATGGGCGATAGAAGTAAGGGGATGTGAGATCCCATGCTCTTCACAAAACTCTTCAAACTTAGCTTCTATGAACTGATATCCGTTGTCGGTGATCAATACTCAGGATAGGTCGAATCAATATATGATTGATTTTCAGACGAAATCTGTCATCCTCATCTCTGTGATGCGGGCCAGTGGTTCGACTTCTATCCATTAGTGAAGTATTTCACAGTGACGAGCAAGAATTTGCATTGACCTGAGGTCTGTAGGAAGGGGCCGATGATGTCCATCCTCCATTGTGCAAAAGGTCAGGGAGCATAGATGGGAGTAATCGGCACCGTGGGCAATCGTTGTATATTAGAATTCTTTTGGTACTTATCACACCGCATCATATAATTCTCAAAATTTTTTACATTATCGATCAGTAGTAGCCCTATTAGAGGAGTTTGTAAGTCAGTGCTCTTTTGCCAATATGATTTTCGCAAATATTTCATGCACCTCTTTGAGTGCGTAGTCGGCTTCAGATGGTCGCAAGCATTTGAGAAGAAGTAGCGAGTAGGACCTCTTGTACAACTTTTCTTATGAAGGAGGTACCTAAATGATTGATACTTTATCTTTTGAGCTTCCTTTCGTTCTACAAACAATGTTCCATCTTTAAGGTAGTCAACCAGTGGATCAATCCAAGAGGGCTCCTCATCTATTGGCATCGCGGTTGTTGGTTCCTCGATGCTTGGTCAAATCATTACTTCAAAAAGATTTCTTGGGTAATTCGAATGGTGCTGATGTTGCCAATTTGGACAATAGGTCAATCCTAAAGTTCTCTAAGCTGGATATCTGTTGAATTTCAAATTTATCAAACACAGATGCCAGATCTTTGATCTTCTGAAGGTATTTCATCATGTTCTCTTCTCTAGCCTCATAATTGCCTTGAATGTATCCAACGACCAGCTGAAAATCACTGCAAGCCTTCAAGTTTTGTATTCCCAGCTCTCTAACTATTTGGAGCCCTATAATCAAGGCTTCATATTTAGCTTCATTATTTATGGCTAGAAACTTGAAGCGCAAGGCATATTCAGCTACTGTTCCATCTGGATCTGAGAGGATCAATCCTGCTCTGGATCTCACAGAGTCGGACGAGCCATCCACATACATCATCCAGAGTCATCATTAGTTTTTGAAGGACCCTCATCAGTCGGAACATGCGGCTCAGCCTCTTGCTGTTCAACTAACTCATCTGGAATGGTGCACTCGGCCATAAAGTCAGCTAAGACCTAAACTCTGATGGATGGTTGGGTTGATACTGGATGTCAAATTTGGAGAGTTCAACCACCCATTTTGCAATTCATTCGGACATGTCTGGTCGATAGAGGATGCTCTTTATTGGCTGGTCCATCAGGAGGATGATAGTGTGAGCTTGGAAGTATAACTGAAGCTTTTGAGCCACAATAAGGATAGCACAAGCCAGCTTCTCCAACTTTGAATATCGGATCTTTGCATCTCTTAGGATCTGACTGATATCATAGATAGATTTTTGGATTTTGTCTCATGCTTGCACTAGCATTGCACTCATAGCAACAAGCAAAACCGCAAGATATAAAAATAGCTCTTCATCAAGGTCAAGCTTACCAAGCAGTGGAGTGGAGCCAAGGTAGTCTTTGAGGTCGGTGAAAGCATTTTGGCACTCCTTGGTCCACTAAAAATTCTTTGGCTGTTTCAGGATTTGAAAAAAAGACAAGCATCATTCTACCGATCTTGAGACAAACCGATTTAAAATGGCGACCCTTTTGATAAGGCATAGCACCTCCTTGATCATCTTTGGGGGAGACATCTCTTGCACGGCCCTGATCTTCTTTGAGTTGGCCTCTATTCCTCAGCTAGACACCATAAAGCCTAAGAATTTTTCAGAGATTACTCTAAAAACATATTTGGTTGGGTTAAGCTTCATCTTGTATTTTTGTAGGATAGCAAAAGCTTTTTCGAGGTCATCGATGTGGATCCTTATAGATTTGCTTTTGACGAGCATGTCGTCTACATATACCTCCATGTTTCATCCAATCTGATCCTTGAAGACTTTGTTCACAAGGTGCTAATACATCGCATCTACATTTTTCAAATCAAAGGGCATGATTCTGTAATAGAAGAGACCTTGATCAGTGATAAAAGAGGTCTTATCCTCATTTTCAAGAGCCATCCGAATTTGGTTGTAGTCGGAGAAGGCATCCATAAAGGATAGGAGTTAGTAACCTGATGCAGCATCGATCAGCTGATCGATCCTCAACAAGAGATAGTTGTCTTTTGGACAGGCTTTATTCAGATCAGTGAAGTTAATGCAAATTTATCATTTTTCATTCACCTTCTTCACCATAACCATGTTTGATATCCACTCTAAATAGATTGTCTTCTTAATGAAACCCATCTAGAGTAGTTTGTCCACCTCTTCAGCTATTGTCTTTTGTCGTTTTGGTGCAAAACTCTTTTCTTTGCTTGAAGGGATGGTAGTTTGGGCTCACATTCAATCGGTGCATGATCACTGAGGGATGAATTTTCGGTATGTCCACTAACGTCCAGGTGAAGATGTCTGCATTCCCTACAAGAAAGAGATTAGCTGGTCTTTCATTACCTGATCCAGATTTGACCCAACCTAGATCGTTTGCTCCTGGTCTCCATCTGCCAAAGGGATGGAAATGAGGTCCTCAGCCAATTCTCCATGCTCCTCAGTCAGTTCATCATGGGTATCTAATCCATCGATCGAGTATGATTCGACAAGTTGAGCCCCTTATAGAGCTATGTTGTAGCAGTGGCATGCCAAATCTTGGTCTCTGCAGACTTCTCTGACTCTATATGCTGTCAAAAATTTTATCTTCAGGTGATATGTGGAGACGACAGCTTGGAATGCATTTAAGCCTTGTCGGCCGAAGATGGCATTGTAGTCTGAGGGTGCTCGAATGATCAAAAAATCGACTTAGGTGGTGGACTGGATAGGGAACCGCCAGCCTTCACGAGCAGTGTGATGACTCCTTCGACGAAGATGGTATTTCTAGTAAATCCAACAAGTGAAGAATCTATCCTCCCCAGTCGATCATCAGGTATCTCTATTTTGAAAAAACATTATAAAACAAGACATCGGTAGTATTTTCATTATCAATCAGGATATGGCGTACATTCTAATTTATAATATTAAATTTACAATAACCACATCATTGTGTGAGAACTGGATTCCTTGGACATCTTCCTCGATGAAGGTTATCAGCTCTCCAGTTCTCTACCTTTTATCTTTTTTTATCTCCATCGAGTCATCCACCGCCATGCCCCCCAGTGATGGTGTTTATCACACCAGTTGGGGGTTGGTCTACCTGTGGCCCCGTTCACTATGGTTGCTCTGCTAGTCAAGGGACCTCCACTGCTCTTCCTGTTGCCCCACCTCCATCAGATGAATTGATCAAGACGACCATACCTGATGAAGTCTTCGATCTCATCCTGGAGTTGAATACACTTCTCGTTGTCATGATCGTGGTTCTGATGGTACAACAATATTATTTAGATTTTTTCAATTTGGAAATGTCCGTAACCTCCACGATTCCAAGAGATGACCTCTGATTTTCACCAGCACTTGAGTCCTTGAAGTATTCAGCAGGATGTAGTGAGTACATCTGCTCAGTGGTGAGGTGCGTCGATCTCTTCTCTGAGGGCTCCGAGGTCGGCGGTTCCAAGAAGGGGTCCTATTTTCAACTTGCAAGCTGGGGACCTAGAGCACTGCCAGGTTCTTTCCTCCCGCCTCAGGGAGCGCTCCTTACTTTGCTTACCCCCCATTGTAGAGCCAGCGAGGGCTTCATCTTCCATAAAGACCTCCTTTATGCGGGATGTTAGGATCTAGGTGATTCTAAGCATGTTGAATTTCAAAATCTTTTCGAAATAAGACAGCGAAAGCTTAGATTAAACTTTTAATCTAAGCATGCAATGATCATATCATAACACCTATTTATGCCATGAAATAATTATGCTAGATCTGAAATCAGAAAATAAAATAAGAGATAATCAGATTATTTACCTAATTCGCAGAACTCCTTTTAGATCAATGAATGCCTTCAGCAGGTTCCATTGTAGCTGTACAAATGTCTGACCTCTACGGATATCTACACGAGATCTAATTTGATCGGAGGCTTCTTGTTCTCCCCGGGATGCTAGCTCCCTTATAGAGAACGCTTCCTTGATGGTTGGATTGGATCTTCTTCAATCTATAAGACTCTTTTAAGAAAGAAGAAGACAAGAGGGAGAAAGAAGAAGACTAGCAAGAGAACCTTTCTCTTCTCTCTTCTTCTAAAACCCAATGCCCACAAGAGCCTCACGCCCCTTTAGAAAATCCCATGCCCCTCTCTCTAATTTTTAATGGTAAAACTCAGATTAAAATCCTCTCACACACCCCATAAACCTTTTAATAGGCATGTAAGAGTTTGGGTTGGATTGGGTATTGACTAGGTCAAATGTTTGAATCCACTTCAAACATTTAAACCAATCCCAATCTGAAGAGAAAAAGGGAGGATGTGGAAACACCTTTGGCGTGGTCTTTCCTTCATGCAAATTCAGATTTAATGTGAAGAATTTTGGGCATGAATACTTTATGGCATGGAGAGGGGTGGGCGGCCAAAAAAAAAAGTCGTAGTCCAACTAAGACTTTCTTGAATCTTACTTTAAGCTTAACTAATTTTTGGACCAATCCTAACTAACTTAGAAATTAGTTATTACTAAATAACTAATTAGGTCCTAGCCCAATTAAGAATCCAATTAGGCCCCAATCCAACTAAGAAATTAGTTAGGTTAAACCTCATCAAACTAGGGATTGATTTTTTTGAAAATTGGATTATCACATAATTCAATAGGGCTTGATCCAATCAAACCCAAATCAAATCAAATTGAATCCATTCAATTAGATTTAATTCTTAACCTCATTGCTTAATCAAATTGAACCTTATTACAATTCAATTATAAATTAAATCCTCCATAAATTCACTAAAACTTAACGAATTGAACATTGCAATTTTTACATTAAATCAATCATCAATCAAATTAATAATTAAGTTATATTACAATTCATAATCATAATCCAATCATCTGATCAGTCAAGAAACCTCTTTTGTGTATGACTCCATAGATTTTTATTCTGTCTAGTAGTGAGATATACTATGATCTCCATCATTGTATCATCAAAATTTCTTTCGATGGATTAGAACAATTCTAACTCGCACTCAACAAAGACTATCGATCCAAAAATGATCCTAGTAAATTTTCACAATCTACTAGTGACGTCTAGCAACATGTAGTGACTAGTGAAAATTGTATCCTAAAGTCAATCGTCAGTCTGTTGACGGTTGAGCTTATTGATGTAATTATATATAAATTAATTAATAAATATTTATTTGATAATTTTTTATCATAAGCTTGTACATCTTATGTGATGGCCTGGCCCGATAACGAATCTCAGCCCACCAAAGACCC
>KE509449.1:6011-16057 GCA_000441515.1 Elaeis oleifera | reverse complement strand
CAGACTGACGATTGGCTTTGGGACACTATTCCCAACAAAGTATCCTAAGAAGATATCCTCATCTGACTTGACATCAAAGTTTTCTAAATTATCCTTTCTATTATTTAGTATAAACATCTACAACCAAAAATATGAAAATAGTTTATGTTTGGTTTTCTTTCTTTCCTAAGTTTATATGGGGTTCTCTTTAAAATGGATCGAATTAATATATAATTTAAAATATAGCATGCGGTATTGATGGCTTCCATCTAAAAATATCTAGGTAAATCACTTTTACATAACATTATGCATGCCATTTCTTGAAAGGTGTGATTTTTTCTTTCTACCATTTCATTTTGTTGAGGTGTTCTAGGTATAGAAAAATTATGATCAATTTCTTTCTCATCATAAAAATTTTAAAATATTAATTTTAAATTTGATGCCCTAATCACTACGAATGCGTCCAATGGATGTGTCCTTTTCATATGAAACTTTGTGGTAAATTTAGTGAATGTATTAAAAGCGTCATCCTTTTGTGATAAAATATTACCTAAGTAAATTTTGAAAAATCATCTATAATAATAAGATCATATTCTTACCTCCTAAGCTCGTGGTCCTAGTGGATCCAAATAAATCTATGTGAAAAATTCTAGAGGTCTAGATATTGAAACCATGCCTTTTGGTTTAAAAGAGTTTTAGTTTATTTTTTAAATTGACAAGCATCACAAATTCTATTCTTTTCAAAATTTAATTTTGGTAGGCCTTTAACAAGATCCTTCTTAATGAGTTTTGAAAGTAAATCCATGCTTGCATGACCTAATCTACGATGCCCTAACCAGCTAGTCTCATTGACTTTGACATCCATTGCAACAAGACATTGATTATTCTTTATATGAAGATCATCTAGATCCACCATGTAGATATTGCTATGTCTATGTCCAATGAATATGATGCCATTGTCATTAGGGCTAGAGACTATACATAATAAAGACTCAAAAATTACTTTAAATCTTTTATCATAAAATGGGCTAATACTAAATAAATTATATTTCAATCCATCAACTAATAATACATTTTGAATAGAGGTGGAGAAAGTGATACGAATGTTACTGACACCAATGATATGTCCTTTTTCATTATCTCCAAATGTAACCACTCCTGCATCTTAGGTTCAAAAGTGACAAATTGATATTTGTCACCCATCATGTATCTTGAACAGCCACTATCAAGATACCAAAGCCTTTTCTTCTTTCGGACTGCAAGACACTCCTACATAAGAAAATCAAGTAGAGTTTTTAGGTACCCAAGTCATCTTGGATCCATTTAGGATTAGTACTTATGGTTCCTTTAGAATCCAAACTATTTAATTATTTTTATTAATTTTTAAAATCACATACATAAGATTTATGATCAATTTTTCCACAGCAATAACATGAAATATTTGAAGTAAAATTTGATGAAGCTTTAATAAATAGATTTTTCAATAATTTTTGCTTCTTTTGAGGTTTAAATCTTAATCTGATCTTGTTAAAAATAGCTCTTTGTTCATTTAATAACATATACAATTTTTTAGAGCTATAAGTAAATTTTCTATAAATGGTTTAATCTTCTTTAGTTCGTCACAAAATTTCTGACTTTTAAAAGTGTATTAAGTTTTTCAGAAATCTTTCCTTTTCATGGTTAAGTTCAAGATTTAGCCTTTTCAATTCTTGTTTTTCAAAGTTACTTTCCTATATTCAGTCATAAGTTCAGAAAAAGTATCATGTAATTCATCAAATATAAAATCTAGGAGTTTTTAACATTTATCTCCCCTTGATAAGCCATCAAATAAAGGTTTGTCACCTTTTGAGTTTATTCTTCTGAGATTGAGTCCTCACTATTACTCCAAATAGCCATCATCACCTTCTTGTTGAACTTTTTGGATGATTTCTTGAGAAGAGGGCAATCCATTCTAAAACGATCGGGTTTCTTGCACTCAAAACAAATAGGCAGCTCCTTTTCCTTTCTTTCTCCTTTCTCTTACTTGGCTCACCATTGAAGGTCTTCTTCTTAAATCCTTGCTTTTCTTTCTCATAAACCTTTGGAACTTCCTTGCGATCAAGGCCAAGTCTTCTTCTTCCCCTTCTTCATCAGATTCTTCACTTTCATCATCCTTAGAGGTAGTAGTCTTGAGAGCGATGGTCTTTACTTTTGGTTTCTTCCTTCATATTTTGCCTCATGGTTAACTCACAAGTCATTAGAAACTCAAGAAGTTCTTCCAATGATAGCTTGTTGAGGTCCTTGGCTTCTTGAATGGTGGTGACCTTCACTTCCCAATCCTTCAGAAGTGACCTAAGAAGTTTGCGAACAAGCTCACTATTAAAATAAGATTTTTCTAAGCTTTTCAAACTATTGATAATATTAGTGAATCTAGTAAATATTTTAGAAATAGATTCATTTGCTTCCATTTTAAATAATTCATATTTATGCACAAGCATATTTATTTAAACTTTTTACTTGATTGATACCCTCATAGGTAACCTCTAACCTATCCTAAATCTCCTTAGCTGATGCACATATAAAATTCTATTAAACTCATTAAGATCTAATACACAATATAGAACATTCATAGCCTTAGTATTTAATTCTATTATTCTCATATCATGCTCATCCCAATCCTCTTCAGATTTGATAATATCTTTACCATCTACTTTACTTGTGGATATGTGTGGACCTTTGATTATAACTCTCTAAAGTTGATAATCAAGTACTTGAATGTAAATGTGCATGTGTGCTTTCTAATAAGTATAATTTGTTCCATTGAACAAAGGTGGATAGTTGGTCGATTGCCCTTCGATAAGAGATGCACTCATTTAGATTGCCATTTGATTTTAACTCTTGATCGTTACATCAAATATAAGTGAGTACCAAGCTCTGATACCACTTATTGTCCAATAAACAACCCAAGAGGGAGGGGGTGATTTGAGTTTTCAAAATTTAAACAAGTAATGTACCGTATTTCAAAGTAGTGAAGTGTTGGTGAGTACTGAATTCAAATGCAACTAAGCAGAAATATAAGAGCAATGAAAAGTTAGAGGATAAGCAACAATCACAAATATCAAAATTTATAGTGGTTCGGTGCCTCTTGCACCTGCATCTACTCCCCAAGATCCACTTAAAATTTTACTATAGTCTATCCAAGATTACAGCTGGATAGTTTTTTTAGACTCAATATCCAAAATTTAGTTGGTTTTATATCGGATCACCAACCACAACAAACTCCAAGCCAATCCTTAACTTACAATTCAATTTTCAGACTTAGATAGGCCTATCCCCTAGCTTCAAAATTCTATTGAAGCTAGTTACAATAAAGACGAAAGTGGAACAATAATTGAAAACAAAAAGCTCTTTCAATAAGCAAAATATTGATGAAACTCTTAAATCTTCTTTTGTGGAAGCTTTTGAGCAGATGAACTTGTCTTCTTGTTGGAGGGAATCTCTTGATTTGATATATCAATGAGTTGAAATTGAATGCTCTCTTTTCAATGTACTTTGACCTTTTTCACTTGACTTTTGCTTCCTTTCAATGATTGATCTGAAAAGTCTTGTCTCCAATGAGTTTTGTAGGTATTTTTCAACATTTGGTAGGCTAATGAGAGATGTTTCAAACCATTGGAAGATTGAATATAATCATTGGAAAGTGGATTGTGCAGTTTTAAAAATTCTATAGAACTACCTATGGAGATTTGAGTCTATTTGACTGATCTTTGAGTCGACTTGACTAGAGCTTTGAGTCGACTTAGTGTGTCTCGAGTCAACTCGACTAGCTAGCAAGTCTGTTTCAAACTTTTGTCCCAAAAATTATGCTCTCTATTATTTTCTGAGATCTCAACTCGACCAATTCGAGTTGATTCGACCCCTTCGCTCAGCTAAAACTTTTCTGCTCTGAAATTTTATTTTTGTATTACTGTTCATTTGAGTCAACTCGAAGGCATGTCGGCTGAAACTCTTACATGCCAAAATACTTTTCTTCACCATTTTAGCTTGAGTTAACTCAGAATCACCTTGAATCGACTCGAGGTGCTTTCCTTTGAACTTTTAGATTTTTTTTTAAAATGCTCTTCAATTCCAATCTTTAGATATTCTTTTCTAACCTTGTTTCAGATATGTATCACACAACCACAAGCCTCAAAATTCTTCTTATTTATTCTCAATTTCATCTTTAAAATCTCTTTTGATACTCTATAATTTTTTTAAAATATTATTTAGAGAATTCATTAGTCCAAATATATACTCAAACGGTTTGTTATTCATCAAAATCAATCCTTGGGGCTAACAACTTCTCTAAAGGTAGTATAGATATAATATTACTTTTTTTTTAAAAAATGACTTATTAGTAGTTCAGATTTATATTGATGATATCATTTTTGAAGCTATTAATAAAGATCTTTATCAAGAGTTTGCTGAGTTAATGTAGGATGAATTTGAAATGAGCATAATGGAGGAGCTAAATTTTTTTTTAACTTAAATTAAATAAATAAGAAAAGAATCTTCATTAACCAAATAAAATATATCAAAAAAATATTCAAAAAATTTGGGATGGAGAATGTGAAAGAAATAGGTACATCTATGAGCTCATCATGAATGCTTGATAAAGATAAAATAATAAAATATAGATCAAATGCTCTATCGAGATATAATTAGATCTCTACTTTATCTTACTACTAGTAGATCAGATATATTATTTAGTATTTACATATATGCTAGGTTTCAAGCAAATCCTAGAAAATCTCATATGCTTGCAGTTAAAAGAATACTAAGATACTTAGCAGACATACAAAACTTAGGATAATGGTACTCTAAGCAATCATCAATAAACTTAATTGGATATTCAGGTACCGACTATGGTAAATATAAAATTGATAGAAAAGTACTAGTAGAATATGTCAATTCTTTGGGTTTAATTTAATTTCTTAGTTTAGTAAGAAGCAAAGCTCGGTAGCATTATCTATGGCTAAGGCTGAGTACATTATGGCTAGGAGCTACTGTGCTCAAATCCTTTAGATTAAGTAATAACTTAAGGATTATGATATTGAATAAACTAAATTTTAAGAAGATGTGACAATACTAGCATAATAAATCTAACTAAAATTATATTTAGTACTCTAGGATAAGTACATAAAATTAGGCATCACTTTATAAGAGATCATGTTCAAAAATAATATTATGATTGAATTTATATGTGCTGATAATCAATTAGCAGACATCTTCAGCAAATCCTCAAATGAGGATATATTTAGTATGATTAAAGATAAGCTAGGAATTTATGATCCTTTCTAAAATTGATTTTCCAATCCTAAAAACTTGTCATATCTTGTGTTCTGATTTTTTCATGCAAATTCTTCCTATCCAAATTGATTCAAGTTGTTTTCGAGTTTTTGAAACCAATTCTGACTCAATTCGATCTGATTTCTAACTCTGAGACAACGCTTGAGTTGACTCTATAGGGATTGCGAGTCGACTCGTGTCTTAAGTTGACTCCTGTAGAACTTCACCATCATCGGGACCTCTTTTTAATGGATGACCCATAATCTTATTCATTTTCCTCTTTTCTATTCCATCGAGCTAGCTCTCCCAAAACCCTTTCGACACATCTCCAACGTCATTCCAAACCCTTCCATTGGTATCTTTTTTTGATTTTATGGGTGATTCGAGCAAAAATGGATCCTAAGAGGAAATCTATCATCGGCAAAAGATGTAGGGTACCAAAATCATCTGACAAAATAGCCAAAATCCATGAAGATCCTGAAGAGCTCCATCCAGCACCGTCTTTGTCATTCTCTCCACCTTTTCGTGCTTTGATGGCTAGTCATGTTGTCACCATGGGAAGAAAGGTTGACATCAAGTTCTTGGAGGATGAACATTTCTGCATAGGGAGTTGGATCTGCCAATAAGGTTGGGAAAGAATCTATTCATTGGAGGTACCTACTTATCTTAATCTTATTAGGGAGTTCTTTCAGAACTTGAGGATTGGAAGTGACCCCATTCAAACCACAGTCAAGGGTGTTTTGATTGTTTGAGTGAGAGGAAATTGGGATACTTTGGTTATCCCTAAGGTAGGTATTTGCTACCCAAATTTGGACAACAAGGGTGATGGTTTAAAGTGCATTTTGGAGATAGATAATGTCAGCAATATTGACATTCTCATGGCTAAGCAACCTTCTATTGAAATATGCTTACTACACAACATTGTGAGCCAGATACTCTTTCCAAAAATCAACTATTTGACTGGGTAGCTAGGCGAGAATAGCAGTTATGTACTATTTGATTTAGGGCACCTCGATGAATCTGCCATTTATGATGTTACAGCATATAAAGAAAGCTGCGGACAGATCTAGAGCATGGCTCTCCTATGGAATGATCCTTACACTAATCTTTATGGACTTTGAGGTTGATCTGGAGGGAGAAGACTTTAGAGAGTTGTTGCATACCGATCATTACAATGAGCGGTCACTCCAACAAGTTGGATGGGTGATGGGTGCATAGAGGCTCGGGACAAGATGCAATCAAAGATGATGATGATGAGGCAGGCCCGAGTATGCTTCTAGATGGCAGAATGCCTCCAAGTTCACCTTCACCTCCTCCAACACCAATAGTAGCGGAGCTGGCACTTGGTTCTCCATTATCTCCTCGTACACCTCAAGCAGCACCCAGCAAATCAGAAGCATCGGTAGATGTTATTCTTCAAAGGATAGACTCACTTTTTTTTGACCTCTGATAAGACATGCAGCACCATCAGGATGAGCTCATGTGAGAGATGGGTTAGCTATCTTAGAGGATTAAAGGCCTAGAGCATGCACATTGCTAGAGGATAGTGGATCCAAACTCCATCTCCAGGTTGACCTAAGAAGCCGCACATTTGTCCAAGAGGGTTGAAGATGCTATCATTTTAGAGTAGGGCAGTGTTGGCATTTTGATTGTAGCTATGAGATGGTTGGAGTCACAGATAGGGATCATCTTTGCTCATCTTTCACCCCAGAGACCCTAGCCTACACCTCCTAAGCCTGCACCTTCTCGACCCTCGCCATAGCCCACTTCCAAGCCATCTTTCAGTGCTGTCGTTAGGCCCAACACTAGTTTTCTTCTCTTAGCCTAAGACCCTCTGTGAGGACTTAAAGCAAGAGGGCTGCTTCTTCATCATCAAGTGTGGGAGCCTCGAGTCACATCGAGCTTCCTTCTGATGATGAGTAGATCATATAGGGCTACACCATTTAGTTTCTATTTTGTTGGTTGTTTATCTTTTATGAAATCCTATCTGGGACCATATTTCTACTATATTATTGCCGACACCTTTTTATATACAATACAACTTATGTAATGATGCATGGATTTTGGAATGAAATGCTTATCCTTTTTAATATATGTCTCATGCCTTTGACTTCACTTTTTTTTCACTTTGTTTGCTGATGATAATAAGGGGAAGAGATAGAACTGAGCATATAAATAAGAACCTTGACTTGGAAGGACATACTTTAGATAGAGGAAGAACTAACTCAAAATTAAAATTTAAAACATCTAAAGCATAAATTAAGGGGGAAAGAATCATAGGAAGATAACCCTGTTGAGACTTATACAAGAAAATGTGTTAAAATCTATGATACTTCTTGCACTTCTACAATATTGCCTTGATACCATGTATTAGGACTGTAGTCCCTAATCAATCATTTGCATAACATTACTTTAGCCAAAGCAATGAAAAAGAGTATTACTTTTGATTCCTTTGAAACACCAATTTTGTATATGATACAATATATTACTTCAAGCTAATTCTTAATTCTCAAAGTTTATGCTCAATGTTTGTCATTATCAAAAAGGGAAAGATTGTTGATCCCAAAAATAATTTGATGATTATAAAATATTAGAGTATAAAAATGATCTAGTGACTTCAAAGTTTGTCTTGAGATTGATTATGTAGGATGTTGACTTCGTTGACAAGTCTTGAAAAAAGTTTGAACAAAGAAAAATCAAGTTTGGAGATAGATTCTTTGAGAAAAGCAATTTTGAGGAAGTTAAGTCGACTCTTGGCCATAATCGAGTCAACTCTAGCACAATCTGGGTGTGGCACACAGGCTTGGCATGTTGGCAAACTGGCTCAAGAAAGCTCTCTTTCAGTAGGATAGAAACCAAGTTTTGGGAATAGGCAGACGAGTCGACTCTTGGTCTTGTCAAGTCAACTCCTAGATGTGGATGAGCCGACTCTTATTCTCTGAGCTGACTCTCTCAGGGAGAACAAAATGCTAAGTTTTGCAGACCTGAGAATGAGCTGACTCATGAGGTGCTCGAGTCGACTCTTAGACACCAGCGAGTTAACTCGAGATCATTTCAAGCTGACTCCTGAGCTTCTGATAGAGATAATAGTTAGTTCTACAGCATACCCAGTTTCTTCTAGATTTTATCCAACGGCTATATTTCATCTTCAACGGTCAAAATGATAAGAAATGGCTTCAAAATGCATCAAACTTGGAGAAAATCAAGATCAAATATAAGCGAAACCAAGGAATCAAAAGAGAGAAGACTTTTAAGAGAAAAAGCCAAAAAAAGTTGGCATTCACTACATTCAAGAATACTCAACAACTTCCAACTAATTTCTCTTAAGATTTGTGAAGACATTCAAGGAGAAGTGTTTATAGCGTCGCTAAACACTTTAAGATGCTAACACTTTTAGAAACCTCGATAAGTTCTTAACTGCCAATGCTTTATAGCATCGTCAGTTATGTATAAATTACTAATTTTTAAGCATTGGCAATGGTTTAATTAGTAAAAAATAACCCAAAGATCTGAATCTATACAAGAATACATAAACCTATCCAAAATTTATAAGAAAATAATTTGAAATAATCTATGCAAGAATACATAAATATGTCCAAAATTTATAAGAAATTTAAACATCAAAATGTAATAAACACTCTACATAACATTATATTCAATACATAAACCTATCCAGAACACCAACATGGCATCATGATCAATGCATAACATCAAACACCAACGTAGTCATAATAAACACTCTATATAACTAAATAAGGTCATGATTACATTGTCCATCATGTTCATTAATTATAATCGACAATCAAAAAAAAGAAATCAAAAAAATTTATAAAATATAAAAAAATATTGAGACATCAAGCTTTTAATGATCCATAGGAGCATGATTGTCATCAACTCTACGACTACTGAACTACCGAGAGCCTACAATAAAGATATAAAAACTTTAGTAGTTGAGAATATGAAAATCATAATGAAATTAAATGATGAAGTGATGAATAAATATAAATATAGTAAGATATATATCCTAGAGGAGTCCACAGACATCTGTAATGTAGATATCAACTGACCAATCTGAGTCCTCATGATGGATATCATAGTGTCATATCTCTGTCTGATCATCTCTATCCATGCCTCCACCTGTGCCTCCACTTGTGCCTGTAGCTGCTCTTTAATCCGTGCCTACATCTACTGTTCAATCCATGACTCTATTCGAACCTCGAGCATATAAATATCTACATTGCTAGAGCTCTCTCTAGCATCTTGAGTATATCGACGTATGTCTGATAACTGATTGGGGTGATTCTAACTTCATAACCCCTCACTCAACTATATCGATCTGATCCCAGTAGTTCTATCATCACCTGGGCCTCGATAAGGTTGGCCTTCATAGATGCTGAGGACTCACCGACACACTCAGCAACAAGAGATGAAGCTCTTTCCTATATTCTAGAAAAATAATATTAATTTATACTAAAAATAAATTACAAATCATTACATTAAATTGCTATAAATACATATAAATATATCTCTTGATTCGTCAATAACAAAATAGCCATATCAATGAACATGAGTCATTCTGTAAAACTCCACCGATCAGGCTCCCTCCCATGCTCGTCCATTTATAGAAAATATAAATTTCATAAAATATATAATCTATAAATTTTTATTGACAAACTTTAAGAGTTTTAATAAAATCTATAAGTATCATGATACATAAGCATGAGGATCATATATATATATATATATATATATATATATAT
>KE509442.1:0-14922 GCA_000441515.1 Elaeis oleifera | reverse complement strand
CTCTTTTCTTTTCTTTTCTTTCTTCTTCTTTTTTTTCCTTCCCCCCCTTTTTTTTTCTACGGGAGAGGGAACCCGCATCCCTCTCTTCCCTCTTTTCTTTCACAGAACAGGGGAGCTCTTGCTCCCCCTTGTTCTCGATGAGGAGACGCTCCCCCTCCCAGCCGACCACCACTCAAGCCGGTGGGCAATCCTCAGCGATGTTGAGCGGCTGGGTCCGGTGACCGACGACGATAACCAGTGGTCAAAAAAAATCAAAAACAAAAGGAAAACAAGGGATTTCTGGTTCAATTTTTTTCTAACAGAATTTGGCGATAGTCGATCGGAATCCGAGCTTCTAAGGGCCAAGAAGGATAAGGAGAAAGATTGCATAGAGTTCGGAGAATCCTTACCTTAATTTCGATGGTGGTTGACCATGATTCCCGCAGACACAATCAACGCTTCTTGAAAAGCAGACTCTGGTGATCTTCCTTGAAGTTGTCCTTGATTCTTGATGGGAGGAAGAGGGAAGAGCCCTCCCCTTTAAATAGGGCCGGAGGGGAGGAGTTTGACTCCTCAACGATGGTGATTTTCGACTTCGATCAGGAGTCTCTTAGGAAGAAGAAGACTCCTTAACAGAATCATTCTTCTCAATTTTTTTTAATACTGCTTTGAGATCCATGCGTAGTGGTGGGTATTACATTCTCCCTCCTAAAAAAAATTCATCTTCAAATTTTTTTTTCTGGCTTAAGTCCTTAAAATTTGGATTACTTTACGTTAAATCATGTCATCCTCTAATTCAAAATCAAACTTTCATCATAATATCCTTCAATCAATTTTACTGTTCTATCGACTTAGAAACAATTCAGACCACTAAACTTCCACTACATACTTTGATTCAATCTACTAGTGCACTTGTGTCAATCTAAGTTTCTAAATTATGTCATGATCAATATAAGTCATTATCCCAATGTCTCTAGTGTCTACTTACCTACACTCATATCTTATCTATGTCATAGCCTATCCACTTATGCTCTGATACTACTTTAATTGTCACGCCCCTGACCTGAGATTGTGAGTCGGAGGTCATGGCAACCGCCGCATACTCATAAAGAACTCTCTCCAAAAGCATGCAAGGCATCTTTTCAAGATATCAATCCATCACAGTAGAATAAAATTTAATAATTTATGACTCAATTTTATTCAATTATCTAAATCTAATATCTTACAAATAAATTCATAGCCTTGCAATCAAATCTTAATAAATCCTAATCTAAAATAAAATGTCAAAATCTTCCTCTAATTCACTCTCCCATATTGAATCTTTAGATCAAGCTAGATTTCTGAATCTATAAAATAATAGCTAGAAACTCGTCATGAGCTAAACAGCTCAGTAAGCAATGTGCACTTTAGCTAGATAAAGTCAGCAATAATAATATACTGAAAGATAAATATATAAAGTACATCAGTTTAAACATAAAACACTAATCAAAATAAGATTATTCAAATTCAGTCTTTCAAAATTTATTTTCAAATTGTTTGGTTCATAAATTTATTTCTTTCAAAACAACATATATATCTCGACAGTCATGAGCTAAATCAAAGTACCACCGTATAACCCTCAATGGCAGGATATCAAAATACCAGTGCACAACTCCACTGGTAGGGTATCAAAATACCAGTATATAACCTCTATTGGTAGGGTATCGAAATACCAGCATATAACCTCCACTGGTAGAGTATTAAAATACCAACATATAACTCCCACTAGTAGGATATCGAAATACCAGCATATAACTCCACTAGTAGGATATCGAAATACCAGCATATAACCCCTACTGGTAGGGTTCGAAACTTAGTTAGGCTGCGAATCAAAATCTATCTCAATTTAAAATACTTGTTCATATTCTAATTCAAAAATCATAAATCAGGTGATATCGAAATCAATCAATATAATTCATATCAAATTTAATACACATATTTATAAATCAACAAGGAGCATATTCAATAATTCAAAACACCACACATCATATTCATAAATCATGCATAGTTCGATATAGAAAATATTTATAATTTACTGAATAATCTAGAAAAAATGAAGCATTACTTACTTTGCGAGCGAATCTAATTAATTCTGAGAATCTTTCTCGGAGTTTGTTATTTTGTATCAGAAGTTTGTGTATCTCGTTGCATAAGAGTATAGACCCTTTCTTGGGCCCGAGATTTTGGATTTGTATTTTGATTTTGTTCAATCATTGAGATAAACTGACTTTCTACTCTTTACGAGCAATCGGCTATTTGGTGGCCCTTCTGACCACAACCAAAACATACACCAATGTTCCAATGACAGTCAATATAGCCCAAGCAATCTATATGACATTGCAACTTATTTGACTTGGATGCCAATATATTACACCTGACCTTGTTATAATTATTCATCCAATTTTCTAGTGCTTCCCATTAGCCAGCAGTTGGACATTTTGGAACACTAGAGTTTTCTAATTTTTAACATAGATAAGCTTCTGGAACTCAAAACAACTTTCAAGTTCCTGAGCTAGTCCTTATAATTGGGTTTGGTTAGTCGATTATTTTCTAAAAATGAAAATAGGATTGGAGGTATAGAAATTCTACAGAGAGAAGAAGATTCTAGTTAGACTTTTGTAATTGATTTATTAGTTTGTTTAAAATTTATTTTAAAGTAAACTACCTCTCACTATTTCTACGAATCCCTATACTCCTTGGGTAAGAAAATGAGAACCTCTTCACAAGTTAGGGTTCCTAATGGGTACTGTAGTCCCACCAATTGGCACACCATCTCACCTGACAGATCTTGATGAATGGGTTAACCAATTAGTGGACAACTCTTGCTCAATGCTTCTCAAGTAAATTATAGTAGACTTGGTCTTGAAGTCCTGAGACCTCACCTGACAGATCTTGGCCTCATTTCTTAGTTAAGTCAGACCCATCATTGAGTGCAAGTGAAGCTGTCATTGGATCTTCATCTAACAGATCTTAGGCCCAACCCATTTCTACTCCGTAATATCTCATGCTAATAAAGTGGTTGCTTCTCTCCTGATGCAACTGAACCACTGTGATCAGTCGAGAACAATCAATATCGAAGAGGGCATAGCACTCTACAATGGTAGAAGACCCTACGACTTAATATTAATGAGGAGATTTATTTAGATCTCTTTTAATTTACATCTTATGCAAATCTTTAATTAAGTAGGATATCGGTTGAGCTCAAATCACCAAGCACCCAAATCTAAACTGATCACTGCTGGCCAAATAAGTAAAAGATTGATGAGAGGCTCTCTACTACCAGTGGCAACAGTCCTAATTAAATAACCATCACTCAAATACTTACTTTAGACACCGACAAGTCCCAACCAATTTCAATTAGGTTAACTTAAGCAATCGAGGCTCGAGCCACTAAGCCAAGATTAGATTATGGGTCATTGATTTAGCACCATGTATGTTAATCGATTTGATCCTACAACTATTATTTTGATCTCGAGCAGACTTGACCTAATTGCAATCAACTTCTTGATTCAACTCAACCAATTGCTCATCTCGATTAAGCCCAACATGTGCCAATCAAAAATGCTTAGGACTATAATCAGATTACAGATCCAATCTCGTCTACCCATGAACCCAATGTGCAAAATTTTTAGATCTTGAAATAAAATTTCAGATCTGAACGAAACATTACAAATCATCTTCAAATCTGAAACTAATTCTAGATCTGAAGTAAATATGATTTATTTCAGATCTAAAATAATTTAGATTTTAAAAAATAACAACATATTCATATCACATATGATGTAAAAATTTTAGATCTTGCAGGTTTTAATGATTAACATCATTCTAGAATAACTATGCAGTATAACTGATTGATGCCAAGGCAACCTTACATCTAAACTATGACTTAAAAGTTAATCAACTTCAAATCTGATTTTCGCAAATCAGATTTCATATTTGAATAATTTACATGTTCATATCAGAACCTGGCTCTGATACCACTATTAGAATAGTATGGTTTCATGCATGTATCTTAAAAATTTTTAGATTTAATTGTAGTGGAATAAAATTTAGATTAAAATTATTTTAATCTAGACATGCATCAGATCTAATTTGTAAACCACCTATCATGGATCTATGAACATAAAACATGTAGTCTGAAAATTCTAATAATTAGAAACATAAACATAAATAGGAGATCTAATCTCCATACCTTTGTGCGGATGGATGAATACCACAGCTGATGATCGTGATATACTCCAAGATCCTTAATTAGCCGCACATGCATTCGGCCTCTACGAATATCCACGTGAGATCTTCGAATCCGATCAGAGGCTTACATCTTCATCGAGGTGCTAGCTCTCTTGTAGAAGATACCTCTTGATGGTTGAAAATCTTTCTTTTTTTCTCTAGGACTCTCTTGAAGAAGAAAAAAATAAGAGAATGAAGAAAAAAAGACTCTCTTCTTTTCTTTCTAGAATCTATGTGTAAGATTTCTATGCTAGAGATCTTTCAGCCCAAGAAAGAACTCTTTTTCCTTTCATGCCTAAGAAGAACCTTTCTTCTGTTTCTTCCATACGTAAGAGAAACTCTTTCTCTTCTATTTCTATGCCTCCAAAGAGAAACTCTTCCTCCCACAGCAAGAAGAACTATTCCTCTCTTTTTCTCATGCCTAGAAAGATTTGATTTTATTTCAAAATTCTCACGTTAAAACCTCCTCACACACCCACGCCCAAAACCTCCCTTTTAAATAGGCATTGGACTAGGATTTTGAAGGAGTTTGGGGGCATCCAACTCTTGGATGCCTCCCTATTTTTTTGGCATTGAGAGTTTCCTATTTTATGGTGTGATGAAGAGTGGGGCATGGCTATTTTTAGCATGAACTCCTTCATGCAAAATCCTTCTCAAAGGTGACATCCAAAGGGAGATAAGGATCAATCCTCATCATATAAGGATTTGAATCAAAATTCAAATTCAATTTGAATTTGATCTCATCCTTACCCAATAGAAGGGAGGTGTCAGAAAGGGTTGGCATGGACTTCTCACACAAAGAAGAGAGGGATGCATGAGAATTGGCATGGAGAAGCTTTGGGCATGGGCAAGGTATGGCACAAGGAGAGAGATAGAGTCCCAATCCTCTTGGACTCTCTCTCTCTTGGTGCTTGAGTGAAACCTAATTCAATTTCTAATCTAATTAGGATTTAGTGCACCCAAAGAGATGAGAAATCCTAGTCCAACTAGAAATCCATTCTCTTGATTAGATTCCAATTCAATTGAAAATTAGATTAAATCCAAATCCTAATCAAATAAGGAATCAGTCTCCCTCACAATTGGATTATCTCATAATCCAATTAGGCTTAATGTAATCAAATCCAAACCAAGTCAAATTAAATCCAATTCAATTAGATTTGATCCTAGTCCAATTGCTCAATCAAATTGAGCCAATTAGCAATTTAATTGCTAATTAATCCTCCTATAACTCACTAACTTTTAGTAAATTAGATAATTACAACAATTACATTGGATCAATTATCAATCATATTGACAATTAGATCTCTCTGTGATTCATAATCACAGATCAACCATCTGATTGGATAAAGATCTCTTTTGTCTGTGATCCCATAGATTCTATTCCATTTGATAGTGAGATATATGTAGTTTCCATCACAATATCATCAAAACTTCTTTCGACGGATTAGAATGATTCCAACTCTGCCCATCAAGGATCATCGATCATCAAGATGATGCTAGATGAGATATAGCAGTATGTAGTAGCAATCCAGTAGAATGAAAATTAAACCTCTAAGTGCAGTTATCATGTGATTCGATTCTTCTATCGTGAGTCCCGACAAGACGGAGGTCATGGATAACTCATCAAATCTCATTGCTTGTCATATATAATATTCAATCAACTCGAGTTCATAAGTGAAATCCTATGAAAACTCTTTTCCATCATTCACTCTGTCATGATCATGATCTTCTGAACTCAATCTCATGAATAACATAAGACTACTCCTTATCTATTAAGATCGATAGATTCCATCTAGGTACGTACCCTACTCTTACAGTAAATCTACTGTAGTCAATGTCCATTACAAAGATCCATATGGCTAGAGACTATATTTATGTGTAGTCAAACTATAGCAACCCCATTGTGAGCAGCTGAGACATCATAGATCTGAGGACTATTCACACCACTGCAACATCAAGTATATCACTGATAAAGAGATAGACATCCATGTGACTACTCGTGTTGGTCACATTCGATATTATTATTTTCTAACAATCATCTGCACTCTCACTCTAATATCTCCATACTGTAGACTTGAGGCTCGTCTATCTAGAGAAAAGTGATCTATGCACCAATCTAATCAGATCAATTACCATCCTCGTGATGATCTATCAATCGGAGTATTTAAGAATTAATCACCAATGACACATATTTCAAATTCTTAACTCTTGAGAATATAATCATCATCCTATTTATTCTTTGAATAATTCATGAACACATGACTCTACATGAATGAAAAATAACCCGATTTATTTATTCAATTACAAAACTATACCACTAGAAAGGGTACATGTGTCGGCTAATTTGGCTTCTAGGGCATACATCTAACAGTAATAGCCTACTTAAATCATGATTAGAGAGAAAGAAGTAATACAGCCAAGGCGAATCTACAAAAAGGGTGTTTGGTCACCAAAGAATCATGTGCATGTAGATCCTCTTATGCTACAGATATATTAGGAAAATATCTAAGTTATTCATTCCATGTAAGCATGTGGCAATTCTCTCCCATCCCTCGGATATAAATAAGAAACCAACAAACCTTTGTTCTCTTTTATCTCCTATCACATTGCATATTGGGTAATTAGTAATGGCCAAGATATTGTGGGTGCATTTGATTCGCAGCCTAAATCAAAATCAGAATCAGAATGAGATAGACTGGAATAGGAATCAGAATGGCTATATCCCCAATGCATTTGTTGTCATATCCCGAACCTAGCTTCTGGATCAGATTTATGATAGCCACATACTCCCTAGGATAAGTCCTAAAGAATTTAAGCGAGGTCTAAAAAAAATCATTACAACCTCAACATTCATAATGATCTAATTTCAATAATAATTGATAAAATATGTATAATTATAAATTTAATTTCTTCAATCATCCGATCGATATCAATGATATTCTATCTATTCATCCATTTATCTGTGATCCCAAATCGTAGCCTACAATGACCATCCTGCAACTCTAAAAAAAGAGGAAGAAAAGAGTGGAGAGCTTTATAGTCTAGTAAGAATCTCCATACATCCACACTAATATAATAATATAATTTTGAAAATAGTAATAAGTATAAAGCATGAAATCTCATATTAAATGTCCAGAATAATGCAAACATCTATCTAAAGATATGTCAAATATCTATCTTGTCAAAAGAGATACATCATCATATATCAATCTGTGAAACTCTTTTATTCAGTATTAATTTTATGGCTTGTCATCTATTTCTCTTATCACATATTCAGTTTTTTCAACCTTTTTTTTTCTGACTTTGGACTAATAAGATCATGTAACGATCTTTATTTGGATTGAATTTTCATAATTTTCTCGGATCAAATTCTCGTGATCTTTCAGGAATCAAATTCTTCATAATCTTTCTCAGATCATATTCTCATACGTAAGCCCATAGGGGCTATCTCAAACATAAGCCCTTGATCGATTGTTCCTCAATCTTTATCAAATCGAATTTTCATACATAAGTCCGTGGAGGCTATTCTGCATGACAAGGCTAATCCAAATCATATCCTTTTTATCTGATTATTACATGTTAATTTCATCAATCAATTTTAATTTTAGTGTAATCAAATAAGTATATCATATCCACATAATTATGCCATCAACCACTGATACATATATATATTGACATAACATACTCATGCTTAAAAATCATAATAGTATCTCAAATATAACAAATCCATCAAATGCAAAACAAATAATACAAGTCCAATGGTAAAATAGCATACATAATGATGATTATGTACAAGGATTCTTACTTTTACTAATGATTGATCCAATCATAGAAATCGATAAACTTCTCAATCTATGAACTCAAAATCAAGGTATTTTACTCGATACCTTCTACAATCAGTTACATCTCTGCATAATCACAAACAAACATAAAAATCATGCATGATTTAGGATAAAAAAATTATAAAAAAATTTTAACATCATAAGTCCAGGATCCCTCCTAAGATCAATCAATTGATTTAAATTATCTAGATAATTGAACCCTCTACTAGTCCATAAGACTCATTGAGAGAAAATCCATGAAGAGAGAGAAGATTATAGAGAAAAAAATTTTAGAGAGAGAAAATAGAGAGAGAAAGTGGAGAGAGAGGGGAGAGAGATAAAAGAGGGAATAGAGAGACTCTCACTTTTTTTCCTTTTCTTTCTTTTACTTTTCTTTTTTTCTCCTCTCTTTATTTCTTTTTTTATTCTTCTCGTTTCCTTCTTTCTCCTTCTTTGTGGAAATAGGAGAGGGAAAAGGATCGGCCGACCATCCCACAGAGGTGACCCCAGATAGCAACCACCCCTCATGGGGGTGGACCCCAGCAACCTCGGCCTTCCATAGTTGAACAAGGCCAGCGATCGAGGTTGCTCCAGCAGAAAGAAGAAACAATAAAAACATGAGAGGCGTAGTCCCCAGTGAAATCCGATGGTCGGTGGCTTAATTCGATCGTTAAAAACTCCCTAGAGCTTGAAAAGGAGAGATGAAGAGGGGTAGGAGGTCTATATGTCAACTCTGGTGAGAAAGTAGCTAGGATTCATTAGGGAACACATGATGGAAATCAATAGAAATCGTACAGCATCATTGGTGATGGGCCATGGATTTGAGCGATGCATTGAGGAGGATGGGAGGGGGGTTTATAGGCGTGGATCCTAATCATCACCAGAGTTTGAATGCCCCATGGATTCTTCTCCCGATCAAACTTGGAAGAGAAGGAGGACTCAATCGGGAGTCCTTCACTTTTGTGTTTTTTTTTTTGTGTGGGTTTTTAAAAAATCTGGACCCTTACATTCTCCACTCTAAAATAATTTCATCCTCAAAATTAGCATACTATAAAGCCAAAACCTAAAGGATACAAAATTTTATCTTATCCTCGAGCTCAAAGGTAGCTTTCTTCACTTGAAAGAATTTTAATCCTCTGTCATAACATCCTCTGAATTAGAATCAATCCTTTCGATTAAATTTAAATGATTTGAACCACCATACTTTTACTACGCACTCTGATTTAAATCCATCGAATATTTTGAGTTTGCTATATAACTTCCAAACCAATAAAATAGTAGGTTATCAATTCCTCGAACTACAACCCAAAATACAAATTACCCATCGACACCCTATGAATCATCTCTATCACAATTCCTACTAAGCATAAACCTAAGTTTCGATATTCTTTATGCCATACTCTTACAATAAGATCCAATTCACCAATAGAACCAAATATATTTTTATATATATGTAGGTTTCATACATAATCCTCATATAGGTTCAATGTTCAAAAATATTTCTTTCTCATGCGATGTAATTCTTTCTTAGGCCACATGCTAAATAACTTTCTTCTGATAAATCTAAAATTGTAATGATCCAACAATTAACATTAAAATTTGAAAATAATGATGATCTTTATCCATATTAAGTTTAGAATTTTAAATTATCTAAATAACAATTAAACAAGTATACTCCACATAATATATCAATATATGCTACTTTATTTCAGGATCAACACCTCTCATACTTAGATCAAATCCTACTTATTGAAATCTAAAACACAACTCATCAATTCTGTTGTATGTGTCGTATACCACTTATGCATAAATTTCATCACGATACCCATAAATCTGAAATCCAAACTTCGAATTCTTTCTACTACTTCTATCATGTCCCAAGTAATTATAACCTTATACTTAAATACCACTTAAGTCATAGTCCTATGTGATCATACCATTCTATCACACTCCATTAATCATAATCCAAAATCTTGATATTGCTTATGTCACAGTCCCTAGTAATCTTAAACCTATGCTCTGATATTATTCTATCATATCCTTAGTAATCATAACATTATGCAAAAATACTCTTTAAATCACGGTCCCTAATGACCTTAAACCTAAGCTCTGATACCATTCTGTCATGTCCCGAACTCAGCATCCAGATTGAATATATGATGGCCGCATACTACCTAGGACAAGCCCTAAAGAATATGTGAGGCTTAAAAAAATTCATTACAACCTCAACATTTATAATGATCTAATTTCAATAACAATTGGTAAAACCTGTTTAATTACAAATTTAATTCCTTCAATCATCCGATTGATATCAATGACACTTTATCAATTCATCCATTCATCCATGACCCCAAACCATAGCCTACCACGAGCATCCTACAACTCTAAAAAAGAAAAGAGGAAGAAAAGGGGTGGTTAGCTTTACAGTCTAGTAAGAATCTTTACATATTCACACTAGTATAATAATATAATTTTAAAATATCAATAAGCATAAAATATAAAATCTCATATTAAATATCCAGAATAATATAAACATCCATATAAAGATATATTAAATATCTATATTGTCAAAAGAGATGTGTCATCATATGTCAACCAGTGAAACTCTTTTATTCAGTATTAATTTCATGTCTTGTCATTTGTTCCCTTTATCACATATCTAGTTTTCTTAACCTTTTCTTTTCGACTTTGGACTAATCAAGATCATGCGACGATCTTTATTCGGATCGAATTTTCATGATCTTTCTCGGATCAAATTCTTATAGTCTTTCTCGGATCACATTTCCATACGTAAGTCCATGGGGGCTGTCCCAAGCATAAGCTCCTAATCGACTGTTCTTCGATCTTTATCGAATCGAATTTTCATACATAAGCCCATGGAGGTTATTCCACATGACGAGACTAATCCAAACCATATCCTTTCTATTCAATTATTATATATTAATTTCATCAATCAATTCCAATTTTTAGTGTGATCAAGATAAGTATATCATATCTATATAATTATGCCATCAATCATTGATACATATATATATATATATTGACATAATATACTCATGCTGAAAAATCATAACAATATCTTAAATATAATAAATCCATCAATACAAATTCAATGATGGAAACCAATGATACAAGTCCAATGATAAAATAGCATATATAATAGTGATTATGTATAAAGATTCTTACTTCTATTGATGATTGATCCAAATATAGAAATCGATGAACTCCTTAATCTATGAACTCAAAATCAAGATATTTCACTCAATACCTTCTACAATCATTTGCATCTCTACATAATCACGAACAAACATAAAAATCATATGTGATTTAGAATAAAAAAATTATGAAAAAATTACTAGACACCATAAGTCTAAGGCCCCTCTTAGGATCAATCAATTGATCTAAATTAGCTAGATAACTAGACCCTCCACTAGTCCATAAGACTCCTAGGGAGAAAATCCATGAAGAGAGAGAAGATTCTAGAGAGAAAAAAATTCTAGAGAGAAACTAGAGAGACAAAGTGGAGAGAGAGGGTGGAGAGAAAAGAGAGAGTCTCTCTCTCTTTTTTCTTTTATTTTTTCCTTTCTTTCTTTTCCTCCTCTTTTATTTCTTTTTGTTCTTCTCATTTCCTTCTTTCTCCTTCTTCATGGAAATAGGGGAGAGAAAGGGCTTGACTGGCCATCCCACAATGGTGACCCTTGACAGCAACCACCCCACGTGGTGATGGACCTTGGCAACCTCAACCTTCGACAGTCGAACAATGCCGACGACGGCAGTTGTTCCAGCAAAAAGAAGAAAATAATAAAAATAGGGGAGGCACAGTCCCCAATGAAATCCGATGGCTAGTTGCTTAATCCGATCATTAAAAACTCCCTAGAGTTCGAAAAGGAGAGATGAAGAGGGGTAGGGATCTATACCTCAACTCTAGCGAGAAATTGGCCATGATTTATCAAGGAACACATGATGGAAACTAATAGAAATCTCACGACATTGCCGATGATTGGCCATGGATTTGAGCAACGCATTGAGGAGGATAGGATGGGGGGTTTATAGGCGTGGATCCTAATTGTCGTTGAAATTTCAATGCCCAAGATTCTTCTTCCGGTTGAACTCGGAAGAGAAGGAGGACTTGATCGGAAGTCCACCTCTTTCGTGTTTTTTTTTGCTTGTTTTAAGATTTGTGTGGGTTGTTTTAGAAAAATCCAGACCCTTACATTTGGTTCGTGACTAGAATTGAAATTGGAATCTGAATGGGTTTTGAATACTAAAAGGGAATAGGGAATGAATTTTAGGAGATTGGGATATTCTCATTCCTCTCTAAAACTGAAATGAAAATAATACTTTCCAAAACCAAATAGTTGGAATGGGAGTCACTTACTCCCATTCTTATTCTAAAGCCTAACTCCTCTCAACCAAACATGCCATGTATTTCTTAATGTCAGGATCATCAAATTGCATCTTGTGGGGCTATGCACTTTCAACACCTATCTTAATATGTCAACTTGTGACAATATCTTGAACAAAATTGCCCAACTTGTAACGATACCTTGAGGTATATACTCTTGCAACCTAATGAGTCTCAATTGGGTTGAGTTCAAGTTGACAAGATTCATATATAATCTATTTCAAGGTTGCATAGATATTAATTTTGATTTATATCTAACACATAGGTTTACTTTGTAGTCAATTATAAGTCCAACCATTCGGGGTTGATTTTTAGTAATTTCAAATTTTGCATTTTAATTTTTATCTTATTTTACATGTACTTAATTCATCTATTAATTTGCTTGCCTTTCACTCAACACTTAGAATTTTCACAATTATTTTTTTATGCTTTTGACCATTTTCATTTTTTATCATATCTCAATCTGATAATATTATACTGACTTTTCCTTGAATCAAGTATTTTAATTTATTTATCGGGAGCCTCAATTTATGTTTCCAAATTTTATTTTAACCACTAGAATAGATAATATTGTCATTTACTTTTATATTTATTTAATAATATTTCATACATCAATAATGCATTTTAATTTTCCATCTAAATTTATTTTGCTAAACAGTCCTTTTTTTTTGCTTTGCATTGCGGTGGGATTTTATTAGTGTATATTTGCTTGCTCAACCTTATTAGTACTTCACACATACCTTGCATGGGACTTCAAGATTTCAAACAGAAGTATACTGCCTGCAACGAAATTAAGTAGGAAGGCTTGCTGGGGCTTGTTAGTTTATTAAAAACTAGTTCCGTCATGCCACTTGCCGATGCTAGTCCATCTTTGTGGTTGGCAATGAAGTGAAAAATATATAATAGACATTTGCATACCCGTCCTGTTCATAATACTTTCAGTAAATAAAATCCCACAGGCCACGTACATGCCGGGAGTGGTTCAATATTATGACGGCTGTCCAGTGGCAAAATGACAAACAATTTAGTGCACATTCAGGGATCTTTGAGTAATTTTGTCGGAGACTAAAAGCGACCATATTCTTATTTCACTCTCTTCTCACTGCTATATCAATGTATCAAATCTAGCTAAAAGAACCCCTGGAAACCTCACGTTGCCTCCGCCACCTTCTTATTCACATTCAACCACTTCTTTTCGACCCCAAATCAAGCGGAGAGTGATGGGGATATTGGAACCCTATTGAGCAATCGATTACATCACTAGTGGTGTCCCCTTCTTTGTCCAGAATCTAGAGACCAAGACCTTCATCATCGTCAGTGTTGAAAAAGCATGGTACACTTATGACATAAGCTTTTCTATCTTGTAAAGCTCATTCTTTTTCGGCTGTTCCGTATGTTCTCTTAAATATGGAGAAAATTTACGGGAAAATTGTACTCGAAGTTTTATAAGATGGGCCCTGAAACTTTGCAAGCTGAATTTTCAGAACTCAATGGCCGCCCGCCATCATTTGTTTGCAGGTTGGTTCAATCGACATGCCTACTAAATTTTTCAATTGGAGCCTACTTAAGATTTATTGCTGAAAAAGTGATTTTTATTTCTTATGAGTATGTTCTTCTTTTAATGTATAGTGTATTTGATTTTCGGATGTGTTTGGTCCACGACTAGAATTAGAATCGAAATAGAAATCAGAATAGACTGAAATTGGAATAGAAATGGCCATATTTCCTAATATATTTGATTCGTAACTAGAATCAGAATCTAGATATCTGATTTCTATTGTTGCTTTTGGTTCATTTGAAGCAGGAATTAGAATCAATCCTAATTTTTAATTTTATCTTTGATCTAAAAATATTCAAAATTTGATTGTTTTCACCTAATTGGAGCTTTTGATTCTTTTTGTGAACCATGTCATGCATTTAGGTTGAAATAACCAAGGTAGCATCAGACAGTTTCTCACATCAATTGCATGGTCCATCCAATTTTCAGTGCACATTTAAGAATATATACTTTTCCAAGTAAAGAAAGATCAGTGCTTCACACCATTTTGCTAACAAGTATTAGATCAGGTTACTGCACAGCATCACAGAGATACCTTACCTATCAAAAAAGAGATACCTTACCTATCAAAAAAAAAGGGGCCTGCTAGGAGTGATAAGGACATTCTGATAGCCAACTTATCAGATTGTTCCGCTTTCGTTATTGTTTCAACCATTCATCAAGCATATCTCATGGTTACATTGAATATAACATTATTATATGTCCAAGCCTTCAGGCGGTAATAGGGATTACCTACTAGCAATTGATGAAAACCTGAAAGAATATTGCTAATTAACTACACTATGGATTGAATTTAGGTAAACCAGCAATTTTTGAGGACATCCAAGACACTTAGTTAAGAGCAAGCCATTATAAAATCTTCCCTTAAAACCAAAATCCTATTGCTTCCA
>KE509440.1:0-14607 GCA_000441515.1 Elaeis oleifera | reverse complement strand
GCTTCTAGGGCACACATCCAACAGAAAGCATGTGCAACAATTTTATTCTGAAATAAATTGAACATATGTCTTTATTGAAATAAAATTATAATTATCCTATGCCAGCATAGAGATAGAAATCAAATTTTTACTAGCTACATTATATAATAATAGCCTTTCAAAATAAATCAAGTCCTAATGGTAGTCGCAGAGGATAGGTTCCGACGGTTACAGCAGCAACTCTTGCTCTATTGCCCACCTGAAGAGTGATATCACCTTCCCTCAGCCCTCTAACTTTTTCAAGATCCTGCATATAAGTGCACAAATGAGTATTTGAATCAGAATCTAGAATCCAACTAGAAGAAGAGAAAATTGTTAGATGAGTTTCAATAATGAGCAATTCAGATGTACCTTCAAAAGGCCCATCCTTCTTTCTACTCTTGACAGTCGTCAGGTAGGCCAAATAGTTCCTCCTCCAATGGCCTTCAATGTTCAATGGAAATACTTTCTTTGTCGTCGGCCTTCTTTGGAACCTATTTTTTGGGCTTGATCTCGTTCTTCTGTTTCTTCGCAGGCTTCTTCTTCTTCTTAAAGAAGACTTCTTTTGGAGGAAGCCCACTCTATAACCAGAACTATGCCCCTTGAACTCTTCAAGGTGCCCTCTGCTGTTACCAGCATATTCAATAACTTGGGCAAAGTGTTATCTATTTTATTCATATGGTAGTTCATGATGAACTATCCATATGATTCAGGAAGAGACTGGAGGATCAGATCCACCTGCAATTCCTTGTCTATGTTCATCTCGAGCTTCTGAAGCTCCTCTATGTCTTTGATCATTGTCAAACAATGATCATTGATGGACTGCCCATCACGTATTTTTGCACTGAAGTCTTCGGGAGACTTCAAAACGAGCTGTGTGACTCTGCTCACCATATAACTCTTACAGTTGAGTCAGCATCTCTCTGGTAGTCCTCATGTCTTCATACTGTTGCTGAAGATCATTGGACATGGATGCTAAGATGTAATACTTTGCCTTGTTATCTTCATCCATCCATTTCTCAAGTGCAGCTCATTGATTAGGGGATAGACAAGCAGGTAACACAGGAACTTTCTGATCAAAGACATGGGTTAGCTTTTCAGAGCAGAGAATAATTTTAAATTTCAGTGTCGGTCTTTATAATTAGTATCGGTCAATCTATTGGTGTCGAGGATACGGGCTAAAGGATTAGTACTCGACATAGTTATGTGTAGAGAGAATAGTTTCTAGTTAGATGTTTGTACTTATAAGTTTGTTTGCTCTAGAGACTTTAAAACAAACAAGGGCTCCCACTATTTTTTCAAATCTCCCACACTCCTCGGGTGAAGAAACGAAAACTATACGCGATCGGTTTCAAGTAAATACTGCGATTCTATTAATCTATACATACCTCACCTAACAGCTATTGGTGAGCACAGATCAATGAGTGGACAATATTTTATCCATTGCTTCACTAAGCAAGATGCAATGGGCTTGGTCTTTAAGTTTTGTGGTATCACCTAATAGTTATTGACACATTTCTTAGTTAAGTCAGATCCATCGTTCACCAGTGGACGTAAAGCCATCATTGGGACCCTCACCTAACAGTTATTAGGCCCAACCCCATCTCTACCCCGAGACATCAAATGTCAATAGAGTGATTGTACCTTTTCAATGCAATCGAACCACTATAACCAGTCGAGAACGATCAATGTCAGAAAAGCACCCGCATCTCTACAACAATAGAAGATCTCTAAACTTAATATTTAATAAAGAGATTTAGGTTTAGATCTCTTTTAAATCAGCAGATCTGATATCTGACTGATTAAATTCAGGTTAGTACATCAATATGTCTAACCAATCTAGTCGGCATGGGTGAACTCGAGTCAACAAGTAACCTAACATGAAACTTAATCTTTCAAGATGGCCAGGTAAGTTAAGATGCATGGGTCCCCCGTTGCTTTCTTAGAGACCAATCAAAATTGATCTGCAACCTTCTTCTTCTTCTCCTCGTTCTTCACTGTAGATGGACAACACCTCTACTATTGGCGTGTGAAAATATGGGATGCCCAACCCTTGGGCGTGGAAGAGAAGAGAGGGAGGAGAGGAGGCGTGGAGAAGGGAGAGAGAGAGAGAGAGATTTTTTTCTCATAAAAATTCTATTTATTTGAAATCTTAGAGACATTCTCTTTATATAGACACTATCCTGACTCATAATAGGAATCCAATTATCTTAAAAAGATACATTCTTATCTCATAAGAATCTTCTACTTTTTAATCTAATTTTTTTCAATAAAATCAGGTATAATTGGCAAATAATCAGCTTCTTAAGGTATGTACAAGAGGTGCCCATAGAATATAAGTCAAGTAGTTGGGGCGCCAACTCTTGGCACCTCACATTTGGGTTTTGATCAAGAGAGGGGGCATGGCCCCTTTCTCTTTCTCTCCTCCATGCCATGCCACATAAGAGGGATAGGCCCCTCTTGCAATATCCTGGGATTTGGTGCCCCATTTCCTGCCAAAATTGAAGAAAGATGCCACCCATTCTTCTTTTATTCCACACACCACTTTGAGATAATTAGGAGATAATGAAGAGATAATGTTAGGATAATTATGCCAACTAATTGACTTAATCAAATCTTCTTGGGCTCACAATTAAGAGCTCAATTAAAATCCAAATGGATTTAGGTTAGGTTCCAGGCTATGGACTTGATCAAATCAAAGTTTTGAGAAGAATTAGGTTTAACCATGTGCTAGTATGGTTCTCATAAACCTAATAAGATTTTAATAAATTCTAACCCAATCAGAACTTCATAAGTCCAATTGGCAAGTTCGAGATTAAATCCCTTAATGTGTGATGTCATAGGTTTCATTCTATCTGATAGCGAGATATATTGTGATCTCCATCACAATATCATCAAAACTCTTTTCGATAGATTGAAATATTTTAATTCTATCCTTCGACGGTCATCGATCATTAAGAAGACACCCGATGAGTCCCACAATCCACCAGTGACATCTAGCAGTATGTAGTAGCAACCCAGTAGAATGAAAGTACGAACTCCTAGGTGTAGTTATCGTATGATTCATGTTTCTATCATGAGTCCTGACTTGACGGAGGTCATGGAGAACTCGTCAGACTCCATCATCAGTCATATGCTAGATTGGCTCGATTCGAGTTCATTTGTGAATCCCGTAGAAATTTTTTTCTAGTATTCACACTTGCTTTAGCCAAAGACTTTCTGAACTCAGTCTCGTAAATTGCATAGGACTTTTTTTTTCTACCAAGGTCGATAGATTCCTTCTAGGTATATCCTACTCCAAACAGTGAACCTGAACCTACTGAAGCCAACATATACAGCAAAGATCCAAATGACTAGGGACCAAGAAAATGTGCAGTCAAACCTAGTAGCCTCGCTACGAATAGCCAATGACACCACAGGTCAAAGGATCACTCACACCACTGTAGCATCGAGAAGATCACTGATGAGTGAGTAGACATCCATATAGTTTTCATATTGATCACGCTCAGTGTAAGTTATTCTCTAACAACCACCCACACCTTCATCCCAGTGTCCCTACACTGCAGACCCAAGATACATCTGCCCACAAGGGAGGTGAACCGTACATCGATCTCAAATGGATTGATCATTATCCTCCGTGACGATCTTTTGATCAGTAGTATTTAGAAATTAACCACTAATTAATATATGTCTCAAATTTTTAATACTTTAAGAATATACAAAATCATCTATGTTAATTTTAGGATAAATCATAGACACATAAATATGATTGAAATGAACAAGTCCTTTATTGATAATAAAAAGTTACAAGTATAAGTTTAAGTCCTAGAATTACAAAATGCGTTAGCCAACAATTGGCTTCTAGGGCACAATCTAACAGAGCCAACTCAGATCTGGATGGAGTCGACTCAGACTGGGTCGAGCCAGCTTGGGATCTTAAGAGAGCCGGCATGAATATGAAATAGAGAGTAGGGTTCGCTGGCATGCATGGTGGCATGGTAGTCGAGCTGGGTCGAGGTCTGATCGAGCCGACTCGAACTGGAAATAGAATAGTGCATGGATTCTGATTTCAACTAGGATTAATTTTGATCCTAAGGGTCTTGAGGCCTTATTTGGGAGGTCTTAAGGGAGCTAACTCAAAGACTTAGATTGGGATTGAGTCTAAGGAGTGAGAGGATGTGAGACATGGTTCGGTGAGTGCTTTCATGTATTGGATTTAGCCAAGAGAAGTTTTTTTATCAGGCCTGATGGTTGTGTTTAGATATACATAGGTTGTATTAGGGTCGTTACACATAACGTGATTGAGCGAATCAATATTTTTTCTCTCTAACTTTCTTTCTCTTTCTAGCTCCAATGCCAAACCCTAGCATCCTTCTCTCTTCTTTGTTGATTGCTAGAGTAACATCCAGATTCCATACGAGGTGTTTATGATCAGGTATAGAGGAGGTCATACTGGAGTTTTTGCTATAATTGGTATCGAAGTTCGATTACGTAGAGGAAAGAAGAATATGTTGAAATCAATTTTTAGTCCGAATTTCTACAGCACCCAGGTTTCCTTGATTTCTTCCTGTTAGATCCTTGATTGTGGTGATCTTCTGGTTATGTGGAGGGATTTAAACATAAGGAAGGGTTGCAGGAAGGTGGAGGAGATCTGTTTCAGATCTGATCCAATTTTGAGATTGTGAGGCATGATATTGTAAAAGGATTTAAGGCTAGCTAGTTGCTTGAAGGGTGCGATGGCTACAAGTGGATTTAAGATGGAGTTCGAGAAGTTCAATAGCAAGGAAAACTTCATCTTGTGGAATAGTGGGTGAAGAATTTGTTGGCATAGCAGTGGATCTATAAGATCTTGGTACGAGAAATATCGAAAAAGATCTCTATTGAGGATTGAGAGCTGGAAGAGATTGCCTTCAACACAATCAGGATATGCTTGGTGGATCAGGTGTTATCGGAGGTCAGCATGGAGACCATGGTGAGAGATCTTTGGGAGAAGCTAGAGAAGATGTATATGAAAAAGGTATGACAAATAAACTCTGGCTGAAGAAGCAGTTATACAGCTTGCGGATGTCTGAAAGAGGCGATCTGGTTGGTCATATCCAAAGGTTCAATCAGGTATGTTTGATTTATTGAATATGGATATGAAGATCGAAAAAGAAAATCGGATGTTGTTGCTGCTGTGCTCACTTTCATCAACTTATGACGGTCTAATCACAGCCTTGGTATACGGCAAGGAGTCCTTGGAGTATGAGGAGATTGTGGGTGCCCTAAGGTCGAATATGCAGTGGGAGAAGATCTGTAAGAGAGACTCTACTTCGATGGCGTTCATTGTTCATGAGAGGCAAAGAAGTCTTGGGAAGAGAGGAAAATCCAGAGATAGATCGGAGAAGATTCTGAAGTGTTACAGGTGCCACAGGACTGGACATTTCAAGAAAATTGTCTGTTGCATAAGAAAGGAGGAGAAGAGAGGGACTCAATCAAGATAGTTGCTGAAAGTGAAGGGACGGATGATCTCTTGATAGTTTCGGAGGAGCCCGTAGAGTGTGGAGGGTTCGAGACGGCTTCAGAGAGGTCCATAGAGTGCGGAAGGTCTGAAGGAGTAGCGATGGAGGTCAAGGCATAGCTGGGACATAGATAGCTGTGGGATGCGATGAGACATACTCAAAGATGGTTGGTTGTGGAGTTGCAGCATGGATGCAGTCGGGAGACCCGGTACATAGGCGACTGCATGGAGTGGCATAGAGACAGCTAGGAGACTAGCAACTGTGGACCATAGGGATGGCTCAGAGCCAGTTGGGTGACAGACAGCTATGGATCGGAGGCACGACACTGAGGCAGCTAGAGGACAGATAGTTATGGACCACGGGATGGATGCAGTCGGGATACAGGTGGCGGCATGGGGCTGCAACACATGTACGATCAGAGAGAGGCGGCTATGGAGTTACAGCGCAGGCATGACTATGGAGATAGGCTGTCATGGACCGCGACACAGGCACAGTTGGGGAGACAAGTAGTTGCAGAGCCGCAATAGGAGGCACAGCTAGATACAGACAGCTGTGGGATAGATGCACAGCTAGACTATAGGCAGTTGCGAGATTTTGAGGTTCAGGTGGAAGCTATGGAGTATCGAAATCGAGGAAGATACCTTGAAGCTCACAGGCGTCAAGTTCCTTGGTGATGGAGGCACACAGGGTGCGGGGTTGATGCATAGGGCATGGTGTACAAGAGATCTGCTTGGGTGATAGTAGATGTAGACGCATCAGATGCGTGAGCATGCAGCACTGAGGACAACAAGACACTGGAGGGTGCCAAGAGACAAGGATTGCGTAGATTGATTGTGTGGGGTTGCCAAGGTGGAGATTGTCCGAATGTGTGGTGCTCCCAAGTCTTGGGAGGCTATGAGAGGAGTCATGGCGATGGCTTCAGAAGTCTAGAATCAGGTATGGATCTTAAGGCTAGGACGAGAGAGGTCCTGGGATGGAGGTCTATTCTACAGTAGGAGAGCCGACACGGATCTGGGTGGAGTCGACTTGGACTGGGTCGAGCCAACTCGGGACCTTAAGAGAGCCGGCTCGGATGCAAAACAAGAGCGGGGTTCGCTAGCACACACGGTGGCACGGTAGTCAAGCCGGCTTGAGGTCTGACTGAGCCGACTCGAACTGGGAACAGAACAGTGCGTGGATTCTGATTTTGGCTAGGATTGGTTTTGATCCTAGGGATCTTAAGGCCTTATTTAGGAGGTCTTAAGGGGGCTAACTCAAGGACTTAGATTGGGATTGAGTCTAAGGAGTGAGAGCATATAAGACATAGATGAGATATTGTTCGGTGAGTGCTTTCATATATTAGGTTTAGCCAAGAAGATTTTTTTGATCGAGCCTAATGTCTGTGTATAAATATACATACGTTGTATTAGGGTTGTTGCACATAATATGATTGAGCGAATCAAGATTTTTTTTCCCTATCTTTCTCTCCCTCTCTGGCTCCAATGCTAAAGTCTAGCATCCTTCTCTCTTCTTTGTTGATTGCTGGAGTGACATCCAAGTTCCATGTGAGCTGTTTACGATCAGGTATGGAGGAGGTCGTATCAGAGTTTTCGCTACACATCTTCTATGAGTCCTATCATTCTTTTAGATCTATCCTTATAGAGACTTTTATATCAAGAATATTGGAGGCTTCTCCTAGGTCCTTCATGGAGAATTCTTTTGACAACCATACTTTGATTGAGGTCAGTATGGGAATGTCATTCCAAATCAGAAGGATGTCATCCACGTACAATATGAAAATATGACAGTACTCTCACAGATCTTTTTGTACACACATGGTTCCTCATTTTTGATGAAATCAAATGATTTGATCACATCATTGAAGCGAGTGTTCCAACTTTGAGATGCCTGCTTGAGTCCGTATATGGACCTTTGCAGCTTGCAGATCTTGTAATCACTATCATTGGATGTGAAACCCATAGGCTACTCCACATAGATATCTTTCTCAAGATATCTATTCAGAAAGGTAGTTTTGACATCCATCTATAAGATTTCATAATCATGATAAGCCACAATAGTAAGCAATGTCCGGATGAATTTCAGCATTGCTATGGGTGAAAAGTTTTTTAATAGTCAATGCCTTCACATTGACTATAACCTTTTGCAACCAGCCTTATCTTGTAGATCTCTACCTTACCATCTGAACCAATTTTCTTTATAAATTCATTGGCATCCAATAGGTACAATACCTTTAGATGGATCTACTAAGGTCCAAACCTGGTTGGAATGCATGGAGTCAATTTCTGACTTCATCGCTTTCTTCCATTTCTCAGAGTCTACGTCTAACATTACCTTATCATAGGTTTTGAGATCATTCCTAATGTCTCTATCTCTCATAAGGAATGCTTCCTCTAGATCCTTTGTAAGTATACCTAAGTATCTTTCAGAAGGATGAGAGACCCTACTTGATCTATGAGATGGAGGAGATACCACGTCAACTAGCTCACTAATGGGTTTAAATTCTTAGACTTGATGCTCTTCAAAGATCTTCTCTTCGAGCTCAACTTTTTTCCCACTACCTCCAGCTTGGATAAACTCTTTTTCTAAGAAGACAGCATGGTGGCTCACAATTACATTGTGATCCTCTAGAACATAAAATAGTATCCCATGGATTCCATAGGATACCCTATGAAACAAGTCTTAATTGACCTAACCTCTAACTTATCTGCCTGTCGCTTGACATGGATCGGACATCCCCAAATCTTGATGTAATCAAGAGTTGACTTTTTACCTTACCATAACTCATATAGTATAGTAGGAATAGATTTAGAGAAAATCCTATTCAAAAGATGAATAGCAAAAAGTAATGCATGTCTCCAAAGAAAAATCAGAAGATCCGTGAAGCACATCATAGACCGGACCATATTTAATAGGGTCCAATTCCTCCTTTTGGATACCCTATTGAGCTGAGATATTTTTGGAGGTATCCACTGTGAGACTATACCATTATCTCTGAGATAGGCTCGAAATTTTCCACTAAGATGTTCTCCTCCTCGATCTGATCGAAGAACCTTTATGGATTTTCTGGTTTGTTTCTCCACTTCATGTCTAAACTCTTTGAACTTTTCAAAAGCCTCAGACTTGTGTCGCATCAAGTACACAAACTCATACCATGAGAAATCATCGATAAAGATTATGAAATAGAGGTAACCACCCCTGGCTTATACGTCGAATGGACCACACACATCAGTGTACACTAGGGCTAATATCTCAGTGGTCCTTTTCTTATATCCTAAAAAGATAGCTTGGCTATCTTTCTTGTAGACAAGACTCACAAACTGGAGAAAACTCGAAAGTCAATGACCCCAGAAGGCCATCTTTCTTCAGTTTGTCAATTATGTCCTCTCCTATATGGTCTAGTCTAAGGTACCATAGATATTTTGGTTAATCCTATCTTTAGGTCTCTTAAATCCGACAGCATTCACTATTTGCTCGTTAACATTAATACTCTTATCCACATGCAAATGATAAAGTCCATCAATTAAAAGGCATGTGCAACAACTTTATTTCCAAAATAAATTGTACACAAGTCTTTATTAAATAAAATTATAATTATCCTGTGCCAGTATAGATACAGAAATCAAATTTTTACTGACTATAGGTGCATAATAACAATCTTTTAAAAACAAACTAAATCCTAATGGTAGCTTCAGAGAGTAGGTTCCGATGGGCACAGCAGCAACTCTTACCCCATTACTGACTTGAAGAGTGATCTCACCTTCTCTCAACCCTCTAACTTTCTCTAGATCCTGTATAGAAGTGCACAAATGAGCACTCGAACCAGAATCTAAAATCCAACTAGAAGAAGAGAAAATCATTAGATTAATTTCTATAATGAGCAAATGAGACATACCTTCAGAAGGCATGTCCTTCTTCTTATTCTTCACACTTGCCAAGTTTGCAGGATAATTTCTTCTCCAGTGGCCTTCAACATTATAGTGGAAATATTTTTGTTGTCACTGGCTTTCTTCGGAGCTTTCTTCTTTGCCCGCTCTCAGTCTTTGCTTCTTCACAAGCTTCTTCTTTTTCTTCCAAGTAAACTTTCTCTTAAAAGATGAAACCCGCTTCACAGCAAGAACGCTACCCTCAATTTTTAAAGTTTCTTCAGCTGTCACCAACATATTTAATAATTTGGACAAGTTGCTATCAATGTTATTCATATGGTAGTTCATGATAAACTGTCTATATGAATTAAAAGGGATTACAGGATCAAATCCACCTACAATTTCTTGTCCACCATCATCCCGAACTTTTGAAGCTCTTCAATGTCCTTGATCGTTGTCAAACAATGATCATTGATGGACTACCCATCATGCATCTTCTCTCTGAAAAGTCTCCTAGAGATTTCAAAATGAGCCGTGCGACTCTGCTCACCATACAACTCTTACAGGTGTGTCAGCATCTCTTTGGCAGTCTTCATATCTTCATGTTGATGTCGAAGATCATTGGATATGGATGCCAAAATGTAGCACCTAGTCCTATTGTCTTCATCCATCCACTTTCAAGTGCAGCTCGTAGGTCAAGAGATGGACGAGCCAATAACACAGACATTTTCTGATCGAGGATATGGGTCAATTTTTTGAAACTGAGAATAATTCTCAAGTTTCTGAGCTAGTCTTTGTAGTTGGTCCCGATCAACCTATTGGTGTCAAGGATACAGGCTAAAGGGTTAGAACTCGACATGCTTATCTACAGAGAGAATAGTTTCTAATTAGATATTTATACTTGGTATAAATTTATTATAGAGATATTAATAAATAAAATATGACTTCTACTATTTTTTTTGAGTCTCTCACACTCTTCGAATGGAGAAACAAAAACATATATGCGATCGATTTCTAGTGGGTACTGAGGTCTCACTGATCTATGTGCACCTCACCAAACAATTATTGATGGTGTACAAATCAATGAGTGGATAACACCTTATCCATTATTTTATTAAGCAAGATACAGCATGTTCGATCTCTAAGTTCTGGAGCCTCACCTTACAGTTATTGACATATTTTTTAGTTAAATCAGACTCATCGTTCACCAGTGGATGCAAAACTGTCATTGGGACCCTCACCTAACAGTTATTGGATCCAACCCCATCTTTATCTCAGAGTATCTATTATCAATAGAGTGATTGTACCTTTTGGATGCAATCGAACCATTGTGACCAACCGAAAATGATCAATGTCAGGAAGGCATCCGCATCTCTACAACGGTGGAAGACTGCTAGACTTAATATTTGTGAGGAGATTTATTTAGATCTCAACTTAATTAGTCATAATGGTTATGACTAACCTCAAAGGCATGGGTTAGCTCGAATCATCAAGCAACCACATCAAGACTAATTAATCAGATTGGCTAGGAAAGTGTAAGATTCGATTGGGGTCCCTCCGTTGTTTCCTCAGATACCAATAAATTGGTTAGATCAGTGAACGGAATCAATTAATAACCATCTTTTTTAGGCTGAGCCATACCACTTCTTTAGACACCAATAGGTCAATCAATTTCGAATAGGTTAACTTACGTAATTCAGACTCGAGTCATTGACTCAAATCAGATCTTTGAGTTAATTGATTTGATATGTGACTGTCAATCAATCTGATCAATCTATAACTATTAGATTGATCGTGAGCACACTTGATCTAATCTTAATCAACTCTTGATTGGATTGAATCAACCGCTCATCAATTGAGTTTCATGGTTCTAGTCGATCATCCAAAAGTAATCGAATTACTAGATCTAATCGAATTGCCCACACCCAATCTTCATATTTATATATTAAATTTAGATCTTAAATCTTATTTCAAATCTATTAATCTTAATTTTAGATCTTAAATCTTATTTTAGATCTTAATTAAGTGCATTATGAACATAAAATTTAGTTTAGATGTCGAAACAATATCAGATCTAAACATACAACATGTATCTCACACATCTAGAAATTTCTTTTCGTAGTTCTTCTTCTTGATTCATATAGGCACCCCTTTCATTATAGTTTTCTATGGTAAGATGGCCTTTACTATGATTTTTGAAGAATACTAGGCTACTAAAATTAAATTTAATATATCACATATATATTTAAAATAAATTTCAGATCTAAGCATGCTTTCGTATATCTCATATATAAATATAATTTAGATCTAAACGTGCTTTCACATATTATATATATGAAAATTAATTAAATCTAAATATGCTATCACATATTATGTATATGAAAATAAAATCAGATCTAAACATGCTTTCACATATCATATATATAAAAATAATCAGATCTAAATATTCATGTCAAAAAATCATGGCTCTGATACCATTGTTAGAAACTGGATAGTTTCATGCATGTATTTTAAAAATCTTTTTGAATAATTGATGTAGCGAAATAAATCTAGATTAAACTTTTTAACCTCACTTACATCAGATCTAATTTGAAAACTATCTTAGCATGGATCTATGACATAACATAACATGCATAATTTGAAATCTAAAACCATAGATCATATCTATGCTGTAGATCACATCTACGATGAATATGGGTCGATCTACGCTATAGCTGATGATCATAGATTTGAAGGTTCTTCTGGTCACACAGATGTTTGGCCTCCATAGGTATCCACACGAAGCTCCTGATCTGATCAGAGATCCAATGAACTCTCTAGAGTGGTAGCTCCCTTGCAAAGTTGCACTGCTGATGGCTGATCAAGCTCCTTCTTTAGATCTCTTAGACTCTTTCAGAGAAGAAGAAGGCTTTAGGAGGAAGAAGAGGTGGAGAAAGAAGTTGAAGAAGAGAAATACTTTTCTCTTCTTTTCTCTCTTCCCAAACCCAGTGCCTAAGTCAAAACCCTAGAACCTTCCTCATGCCAAGATGGGATGCCCCACTTTTTCTTTCCTCTCGATAATTTCAGATATCTCTTGATGATTTCATTCAGGTTTCAATGCCAAAAGCTTCCCTTTTATGGTAGGCATCCAAAAGAGTGTGGATGAAACCAAACTCTATCAATACTAGGAATTAGGTCTTATCAGGTTTCAAGTTGAATTCAAAATAATTTTGAATTCAAATCCAAACCAGATTTAATCCATATCCAAGCATGGAGAAGAGAGGGGGACAACATTATTGGCGTGAAGAATTTCTCATGCAAAAATCATATTTGCATTTGAGAAAAGTCGGCATCATGAAGGGTGTGGCGCAAGGAAGGAGTCCAAACTGATTTGGACTCTTGGTTTGGTTTAATATGGTTGTTATCCAAATCCAATTTGGTTGAACCTAAAGAGATAGTGAACCTAATCCAATTAAGAACCTAATCTCCTTAATCTAATTAAAATTAACTGAATTTAAGTTCTGATCAAATCAGAAATTAATCTCCCTTATAATCGGGCTAAATCCAATTCAAGTCAAACTGAATCCAATTCAATGAGACTTGATTCGAACCTCATTACTCAATCAAATTGAGCCAATTAGCAATCTAATTGCTAATTAATCTTTTTATAATTTACTAACTCTTAGTGAATTATTTATTATAACTTTTACATAAAGTTAATGATCAATCACATTTATGATTATACTCATGAATGATTCATAATCGTTAATCAACCATCTGATCGGATAAGAACCTCTTTTATATGTGACCCCATAGATTCTATTCTGTCTGATAGTGAGGTATACTATGTCTCCATCACAATATCATCAAAAAATTTTGATGGTTGGAATAATTCCAACTCTGCCCTTTAAGGATCATCGATTATCAAGACGATGTCCAAAGAGCCTAACAATTCATCGATGATACATAGCAGTATGTAGTGACAACCTAATAGAATTGAAATATTGAACCCTTAGGTGTAGTTACCATATAATTTAGTCCTTCTATCATAAGTTCTGACTCGATGGAGGTCATGGAGAACTTGTCAAATCCCAACATCAGTCATATACTAGACTGGTTTGACTCGAGTTCATTCGTGAATCTCGTAGAAACTCCTTTTCAGTATTCACACTTGCTTCAATCAAAGACTTTTGAACTTAGTTTCATGAATTGTATAGGACTTCTTCTTTCTACCAAAGTTGATAGATTCCATCTAGATACATTCTGCTCCTAACAGTAAACCTGAATCCACTGAAGCTAACATATACCGTAAGGATCCAAATAGCTAAGGATCCAAGTTTAGGTGCAATCAAACTTAGTAGTCTCACTGCGAATAGCCAATGTACTGCAGGTCAAAAGATCACTCATACCACTACAGTATTAAGCAAACCACAGACGAGTGAGTAGTCATCCAAGTGATTTCTCATATTGGTCATGCTCAGTATAAGTTATTCTCTAACAATTATCTGTACTCTCATCCCAGTATCTCCATACTGTAGACTCGAGACTCATCTATCCAGAAAAAAGATAATTCGTGCACTGATCTAACTAGATCGATCATTATCCTCCATAATGATCCTTCGATCAGGAGCATTCAGAAATTAACCACTAATAATGTATGTCTCAAATTCTCGATACTTTCGAAATATATAAAATCATCTATTAATTTTTAGGACAAATGATGGACACATAAAATATGATTGAAAATGAAAATTATCCATTATTAATAATAAATATTTATAAGTATAAATTTATATCCTAAATTATAAAATATATCAGCCAATAATTGATTTTTAGGGCATACATCCAACATTGACGAGTGAGTAGACATTCATATAATCTCTTGTTTGGTCATGCTCAGTATCGCTATTTTTAACAACTATCTGTACTCTTGCTCAGTATCTCTATATTATAGATTAGAGACTCATCTATTTCGAAAGAAGTGATTCGTGCATCGATCTAATTGGATCAGTCACCATCCTCCTGATGATTCATCAATCGAAAGTAATTTAGGAATTAATTATATATCTCTAAATCTCAATTTTTGAGAATATGTATCTTTAAATTATTAATTTCTAGGATGATTCTTAGACACATTAGAGAAGAATGGATAGAAAAGCCATTTATTGATGAATCAATAGTTTAAGTACAAATATATGTTAGAAAATATGTCCCAAAAGCCAATCATCAACCTGTTGATGGTTGAG